>RJWM01042844.1:0-14116 GCA_004363535.1 Dasyprocta punctata
TTGATTTTTTTAAACTTGGCCATTCTTTCTGGAGTGAGATGGAATCTCAGTGTTGTTTTAATTTGCATTTCCTGATTGACCATTGATGTTGAACATCTTTTCATATATTTATTTGCCATTTGTATTTCTTTCTCTGAGAAGTGTGTATTCATCTCAGATGCCCATTTTTGGATTGGGTCCTTGAATTTTAGGGGCCTGATTTCATTTAATTCTTCATATGTTTTAGATAGAATCCTTTGTCTGATGGACAATTGGCTATGATATTTTCCCAATTCGTGGGTTTCCTTTTCACTCTGTTGGAGATTTCCTTTGACATGCAAAAACTTTTTAGTAGGATGAGATCCCAGGTGTTGATTCTGGGAAGTGTTTCCTGTGCAATTTGATTTTTATTCATGAACTCTCTGCCTACTCCTATATCATCAAGATTTTTACCTACTCTGTCTTCTAGTAAGTTTAGTGTCTCTGTTTTAATATTCAGATCTTTGATCCACTTTGACTTTATTTTAGTGCATGGTGATAGGCATGGATCTAGTTTTAGTTTACAGCATATAGAAAGCCAGTTTTTCCAGCACTATTTGTTAAAGAGGCTATCTTTCTTCCAATGTACATGTTTGGCCCCTTTGTCAAAGATAAGGTGGCTAAGTGTGTTTGTAGTTGTGGCTGTATCTTCTAATCTATTCCACTGATCTTCAGGTCTGTTTTGATTCCAGTACCATGCTGATTTTATCACAGTAGCGTTGTAGTATAGTTTCAAGTCGAGGATTGTGATGCCTCCTGCCTTCCCTTTGTTGCCCAGACTTGCCTTTGCTATTCTAGGTCTTTTCTGGTTCCAGATGAATTTCAGGAATGCTTTCTCTAGCTCTGTGAGGTAGGCAAGTGGTATTTTGATTGGGATTGCATTGAATCTGTATAATAATTTTGGGAGAATGGCGATTTTCACGATGTTTGTGTACAGGAATGATATTGATTTTTGAGTGTTCACCTTGTATTCAGCTACATTACTAAATTTGCTTATTACTTCTAGAAGTCTTCTAATGGATTTTTGGGGGTCTTCTATGCAGAGTATCATATCATCTGCAAATAATGGTAATTTCACTTCTTCCTTTCCTATCCTATCCTTATTCCCTTTATTTCTTTCTCTTGTCTAATTGCTCTGGCTAATATTTCCAGAACTATATTGAATAGGAGTGGTGATAATGGACATTCTTGTCTTGTTCCTGATTTTAGGTTGAAAGTTTTCAGTTTTTTTCCATTTAGTAAGGTGTTGGCTGTTGGTTTATGATATATGGCTTTTATCAGGTTGAGGTAGAGACCATCTATTCTGATTTTCTGTAGGGTTTTTTTTTATCATGAATGGGTGTTGGATTTTGTCAAAACCTTTTTCTACATCTATTGAGATGATCATGTGGTTCTTGTCCTTGGTCCTGTTGATATGGTGTATTACATGTATTGATTTGCGTAAGTTGAACCATCCCTGCATTCCTGGGATGAATCCCACTTGATCATGGTGTATAATCTTTCTGATAACTTGCTATATTCTATTTGCCAGCATTTTAGTGAGGATTTTTGCATCTATGCTCATTAGGGAGATTGGCACGTAATTTTCTTTTTCGGTTGGGTCTTTCTCTGGTTTTGGTTTTAGGGTAATACTTGTTTCCAGGAATGAGTTAGGGAGACTTGCTTCCCTTTCAATTTCATTGAAGAGTTTGAGGAGTGTTGGCATTAAGTCTTCCCTAAATTTTTTGTAGAATTCAGCAGTGAATCCATCAGGGCCCGGGATTTTCTTTGCTGGTAGAATCCTAATTATATTTTCAATTTCATTAGCTGAAATTGGGATACTCAGCAGCTTTACATCTTCTTGACTCAGCTTTGGTAATTCATAGGTTTCTAGAAATCTGTCCATTTCTTCTGTGTTATCAAATCTATGTGAGTAAAGGTTTGCAAAGTAGGTGTTGATGATCTTCTGTATTTCCACCGGGTCTGTAGTGATTTTACCCTTTTCATTTCTTATTGCATGAATCTGAGTTTTTTCTTTTCTCTTCTTTATAAGGTTGGCTAGGGGTTTATCAATTTTATTTACTCTTTCAAAGAACCAAGTCTTTGATTCATTAATTATTTGTATTCTTTTCTTAGTTTCAATTGCATTTGTTTCTGCTCTGATCTTAGTAATTTCCTCCCTTCTTTGGGCTTTGGACATGACTTGCCCTCCTTTTTCTACAAGTTTGAGGTGCAGCATTAGGTTGTTTATGCGTGTTCTTTCTGTTTTTCTGATATGAGAGTTTAGTGCTATAAATTTCCCTCTGAGGACTGCTTTCACTGTATCCCACAGGTTCCAGTAATTTGTATTTGCATTTTCACTCCATTTTAGATATTGTTTAATTTCTTCTTTAACTTCTTCTGTGACCCATTGGTTATTTAGGAAAGTATTATTTAATTTCCATGTGTTTATGCAGTTATTGTAGGTTTTTTTGTCATTCATTTCCAATTTTACTGTGCTATGGTCAGATAATATGCATGGAATTATTTCAGTTCCTTTGCATTTACTTAAGCATGTTTTGTGGGCCAGTATATGATCTGTTTTAGAAAATGACCCATGTGCAGCTGAGAAGAATGTGTATTCTGATGTTGATGGGTGGAGTACTCTGTACACATCTCTAGGTCCATTTGTTCACAAGTTTGATTCAGTTCTGTTATTTCTTTGCTGATTTTTTGTTTGGTTGATCTGTCTTTCTGTGACAGTGGGGTGTTAGGTCCCCTGTTATAACTGTATTATTGTTTATTTGGTTTTTCATGTCTATTAAGAATTGTCTTACATAGTTGGATGCTCCCATATTCGGTGCATATATATTTATGATTGTAATCTCTTCCTCTTGAAGTTTTCCCCTCACAAGTACATAGTGACCTTCTGTATCGCTTTTGATCATTTTCAGTTTGAAGTTCATATTGTCTGCAAACATAATAGCTACCCCTGCTTTTTTCTGGGTTCCTGTTGCAAGGAGTATTGTTTTCCAACCTTTGATTTTTAGTCTGTGAATTTCCTTTTGAGTGAAATATGTTTCTTATACACAGCATATTGTTGGGTTTTCTTTCTTAACCCACTCTGCTAGTCTGTTTCTTTTTATTGGTGAGTTGAGACCATTTACATTGATTGATAAAGCTGATATGTACTGGCTCATCCCTGTCATGATATCTTTCTGTTGTTGGTTTTCTACATTTTCTGTTTAATTATTTGCCATGGTTAGTGATTTCCTTCTGTTGTTATTCTTAAGATTGTGGCTATCTTTGTCTCTTTCTGGAGTGTCTTTCAGTACTCTTTGTAGTGTTGGTTTGGTAGCCATAAATTTCTTCAGTTGTTCTTTGTGATGAAAGTATCTTATTTCTCCATCAATTTTTGAGGATAGTTTTGCAGGGTACATCAATCTGGGTTGAAAGTTGTTTTCTTTCAGGATTTGAAATACTTCACTCCAAGCTCTTCTTAAAGGTTTGTGTTGAGCAGTCTGCCATGATTCTGAGAGGCTTTCCTTCATAGGTGATCTGTTTCTTTTGTCTGACAGCTTTTAGTATTTTGTTCTTGTGCTGTATTTGTGATACCCTTATTATTATATGTCTGGGTGAAGATTTATTTTGGTTATGGCTAATTGGGGTCTGTATGCCTCAGTTACCTGTATTTCAGATTCTCTTCCCATGTTTGAAAAGTTTTCTGCTATTATTTCTGTGAATAGTCTTCGTAGGTCATTAGGATTGACCCCTGCTTTTTCATTTATGCCTATTAATCTTATGTTATTTCTCTTGGCATCATCTTGCAGCTGTTGAATTTTTGTTTCTTGGTTCCTTACTATTTTTAAGAAATCTTTTCTTTCATGGCCATGATCTCCCATGCTGTCTTTAAGATCTGAGATTCTATCTTCAGCTTCATGCAAGTGGTTTTTCAAACTTGTCATGGAATTTTTCATTTCCTGCATTTCCCTTTGAATCTGTTTCATGCATTCTGTTTGTGTCTTACATTGTTCATTCAAAGTTTCAATCATTTTCTTAAGTTCTTCTATTTTTTTATCTTGCTCTTCTTTAGATACACACATTTCTTTAATAATGATTCTTATTTCATTTTTTACCTGAGAGATATTTCTGATTTGAATTCACTATAGCTTCATCAAGCTGCTTCTTTACTGCATTTTCTATCATTTCAGAAAGTTCAGTTGTGTGACTCCCACTGTCTTCCATTTCATTGTCTCTTGGGTTTGTTCTCAGTGGGGTGGGGGACTGAGACTGCCTCTTGGTCTTTCATTTTGTCATTTTATTCTAGAACCTATGTGGCTCTGTGTCTTGCTAGGCTGGCCAGGCATTCTCCTGGTGGGTCGTGCTGAGTCGCGGGACCCAGTAGAGCTGGATCCTGTGCACAGCAAGTGAGGGTGTCCTCCCAGGTGTGTGGGTGGAGCCTCTACCTTACCGGGTAGGGGCCAAAACCTCCCTTTCCCAAGGAGCTAGACGGAGTGTACCCCAGAGTGTGGCGCTGCCCAGACCCTGAGTCTGGCTGCAAGGAGTTCTGGGCTTCTGCTGTTCCAGGTAAGCCTGGGCGAATCCTAGGCCTACAGTGCCAGGGCCTTTCTCCTGGCTGGGCAGGGCCTGAGAGCTCTAGGATGCAGTGCACAGGCCGCTCCACTGAAGTATGGAGCTCGTGTGTGCTCCGCGCTCTGGTGGGGGGAGCCCAAGCTCTCCAAGGCCCTGCAGCTATGGTGGTCAGTCCCTGATGAGCAGCTCTGGGGTCCTGGGCTTGGCTGGGCTGAGTACCTCTGTGTCTTGCCAGGCTGGCCGGGTGCTCCTCTGGTGGGTTGTGCTGAGTCACCGGACCCAGTAGAGCTGGATCCTGTGCACAGCAAGTGAGGGTGGCCTCCCTTCAGTTCCATTTCTAAAGCAGTGCTGTAAATGGAATCATGATGTAAAGCATGCAATTAAAAAATTTTTAGTATCCATATTAAAAGATAAACAAATTAAATTTTGCAAAAATAGTTACATTTTAGAATTTTCAAAAGCAATACAGAGATTGCCCATACACCCCACACTCAATTTTCCTTAGTGCTAAGACCTTACCTTAGTATTACATATTTGTCACAACTAATAACTGAAACTGACATAAACCATCATCCACACTGTATTAATATTTTCTTTGTCCTTGCCTAACATTTTTTTTTCCTTTTTAGAATCCCATCTAATGTATCTCTCAGTCTTCTTAGCTTTAGACTGAAAACTTTGCAGACTTTCCTTGTTTTGTGAACATTGAGGGATTGGAGATCTAGTCAGGTCTTTTATAGACAGTCCTTGCTTATGATATTAATGTGCCTTAAACTCTCAAATTCATATGTCAAAATCTTAGTTTCCAAGAACATGGAATTAGCCCATAGGGCTACTGATATATTAAATCACGAGGACTCTACCTTCATGATCAAGACTAGGGAATTTATAATGGACAACACAGATAACTAGTTAGTCCCTTTCACTATGTGACAACACAGTGAGAAAGTAGCATCTTTGAACCAGGAAACAGACTCTCAGAGGACACCAAGTCTAAAGGCACCTTAATCTTGTGTTTTTTGTCTTCTAGAACTATGAAAAGTACATTTTTTTGTTTATAAACTACCTAGTTTATGATATTTTGCTATCACAGCTCACATAGACTAAGCTAAAAATTGGTACTAGGAGTAATGGGTAATGGTCAGAGGTTGAAAGCCCTTTGGGATATTACAAGAAAAACCCTACATCTCTATAAACTGACTGTAAAGTGTGATTCAAGCAGGGACTCAAAAGAAGAGGAGAACTTCTTTTGAGGAAAAGCTTCAATCTTCTTAGAGCCTAAGTAGTCATGAATTGAATGTTGGTAGAAACACGGATGATACTGACCATTCTGGTGATGTCTCAAATAGAATTGAAGAATATATTGTTGGAAACTGGAGGAAAGGTGGCACAGAAGTTGACTGAATTTGTTCATGTGCTAGTGTTTCATGAAGGCAGAATTTCTGAACAATGAAATAGACTATTTGCTAAAAGAAATTAGGCTTCCTACTTTCTTTCCTCCCTTACAGTCTTCTTCCTTTTTTCCTTCTCTTCCCTTCCCTTCCCTTCCCTTCCCTTCCCTTCCCTTCCCTTCTCTCCCTTCCTTCCTTCCTTCCTTCCTTCCTTCCTTCCTTCCTTCCTTCCTTCCTTTCCTCCCTCCCTTTGTTCTTTCTTTCTCCTTTCTTTCTTCTTGTCTTTTTTAGTTTCTGAGATAGAGTCTTCTTGTGTAGCCCAGGCTGAGCCTTCCAAGTGCTGGGATTACAGGAATGCATCATCACACCTGGTTTGGCTGAAGCAAAAATTTGAAAGTGTAGCTTGGTTTCTTTTGTTTATAGTAAAATGTGAGAAGAAAGAGATGATTCTAAAATAATTTTTTTTAAACAAAAGAGAAGCAGAATTTAAAGACTTGGAAAATCCTGACCCAGACCACATTGGAAGAATGAGAAAATTAGTTCTGGAGTAAACACAAAGAGTATGACTAATCTCCTGTTTGATAAGGACATCAGGGTATACTGACCAGATGCCATTCATCAAGACACCAGAAGAATAATCCTGAAGTTATTTTGAAGGTCATAGGTGCTGCCCTTCCTCTCAGAAGGTTAGAGTTCAAGAGAGTTGAGGGCAGGATGCTTTTAAAGAAGGGGCTGAGGGATTCTGCAGGACCTTGATGGCTGCTGATCCCACAGCAAGGTTGTTTTCCGCATTCTGACTCAGAGCTCCTCACCCACCAGGTGTGGCTCAGTGGACACAGGTGAAGTCCAGGTCTGTTTGCCATTCCTTCCAGAAAGTGCAAAGTTGGAAGTCTTGGCAGCATCCAGGTGGTGCCACTAGCATGCAAAGTGCAGGAGCTTCAAGGGTGTGACCACCCACAGATTTTAAAGCATGGAGGTACCTAGCACCTTGGGCATATGACCCAGGCAGAGGCTTATCATAGGGGCTTGTCCATTACAGAAAGTCCCCATGGGGGTCACTATAAGGCTGCTCACTGGAAATATTTCCTGCTAGAGCCATGCATATAGGAATATTCCTGAGATCTCAGACCAGTAGAGCTACTAATGTACAATTTCAGCTCATGAGAGCTAAGGGCACCCACCGACGACCTCTGTAAACTGTGGTGTGCATTGTGCCCAGTTAAGCTATGGAGACAGAGCTATCTGGATCCTATAGGTCCAACCCCAACCCCAGTGTATCTGGAAGATGGGACACAGGGTCAGAGAAGAAAATTTTTAAGCTTTGAGAATTGATGTTGTTCATCTTGTTGGGTTTCAGACTTACTTGGGACTTGTTATCCCTTTCTTCTTTTCTATTTCTACTTATAGAATGAGACTGCCTGTTATATTCCTGTTGTACCACTGTATTTTGGAAACATGTAACATTCTCAGGTTCACAGTTTCACAGCTAGAGAGTGAGTTGTCACAAAAAGAGTTGTGCCTCACGTCTCACCCATATCTGACTTAGATGACATTTGATGCTAAGCTTGATTGTGTGGTTGTGATAGTGTTTGTGATGTTTCTGCACTATAGAGTTACTGCCCGATCCCTTTCCATACTGCTGTCTTTGGAAAGAAAACTTAAAGAGAAGGGAGTTCAGGGGTGGCAGTATATACATAGATCTTTAGGAATTCTACATTGGAGAATTGTCTAGTCTCTGTCATATATTTATTGAAAAGCATCATTTATTTATATCAGTATAGAATGATGACAATTTAGTGAAACAAATTTATATATTTATGCAGCAATATATCTAAAACATTTTAATTTATAATTGATATAAAATTGTGAGATAGTGTTCATTTATTTTTCTGTATAGTCTTCAAAATCTGGCTCATGATTTACACTTATAGCCTATCTCAGTTTGGATGCTAAAACTTCCTCAGAAATGCTTGATCAAAATTTAACGTTGAAAATGTAGATTTACATATACAAGGAACAATAGATATACCTAAAAGTTTTCCAACAATTGAAATGAGTACAAAATTTAATTTTCCTTTAAAATTTCACAAAATATTTCTAGTTCCATTTGATAAAGCTGATTTATCTTTTTAGAAGAATTTATTTGGAATAATTTCAAAATATTTCGAACAAATAAATTCACAACTTGTGTTAACTTGGTGCATTTACCATCAGATTAAAAGTGGTATTGCTTAAGTTAAAAAGCACGTTTAAATAAGAATCAACAAAGGGTTAATGTTTTCATTTAGTTTTGACAGCAATTCCATAACTCGGCTGGTTACAATGAAAATCTTGAACATATTGATTCATAACAGAAAAATTACAAAATCATTTTATTGAATTGTGTAATGAAATTTCTATTGCAACCAAATTTCATATTATCTTTCTACAACACTAAGTTTCTACTTACTTCAGAATGTCAAATTCAGCTCATTTATATGCAGTGTCATCTCAGTGAGAAAACATAAGTAACACTGTCATTTTTGCAGCATGAATCATATTGCCATTTTTTGTCTTTGATTATTGAATATTTGGCAAGCATTTGCTTTGTTTCAAGAAAATTAAGGCCAACATTATAGTAAAGTCATTTTTTTCTGCTGCTCAACCAACAGGTATTTATAAAGAATATAAGATCAGTAAAACATTTATTTCTTTTAATCAATTTAAAAAACATGAATTTTCACAGCATTTTCAACATACTGAAAAATTTAAAAGGCTCTATCTGTGACAGTTTCATGGGTTTCTGCCTCAGATACATTGTATTGCATACACTGGTACAAAGCAATAAGCAAAATATCTGTCTTTGTTTTAAAATCTACAATATAAACTGGGCATGGTGGGGCATGCCTATAATTTCAGCACTCAGGAGGCTGAGGCAGGAAGATCCTTATGAGTTTGAGACCAACCTGGGCTACAAAGTGAGCTCATGGCCAGCCTGAAATGCATAGCGAGACCCTGTCTTAAATGGGAAAAAAAGAAAAAAAAAAGACTTCAATTTAAACCTACATTAGCACTACGCAGAAAATAGTGTCCTAGTAGTATTTAATTTTGTTATATGTCTACAACTCTATGACAGTTTTAAAAGATTCAAAGTATTTATGCTCTGAATTTGATTTTTTTTAACAGAGATATGGCTCTTTTTTTTCACAAATCCAAAGCAGTAATATTATAGGTTTATAAAGCAAGATGATAGGAATTTGACAATGGTTGCAATATTGCATATCGCTACTTTCAAAAGGATTGTTTAGATTGACAGATATAGACATGCAAAATTAATGTAAACATGTGAGTATCAACTGTTCCTTTTCAATAACCAATACATTTAGAAGTATAGTCATTTTAGCCATCCTATGCATATACGTATACAAATTTATGTCTAAGGAGAAAATTTTGAAAGCACCAGCAAAAACTAAAACTTCATCTACAAAGAAAAACAATTCATTTTTTTTAAAGATTTCAAGATCTATTTTTTTCAAGCAGAAAAAAATGAAATTCAAAAAGCAAAATTGGATCCAAATATCAAATAATAAACATTCTCATTTTCTTTTTCTCTAACAGACATAAGTAATTTTTATATATACATAGGCTTTGTTTGAATTCTTCAAACCAGTGCAACAATACGATAGTCACATATATGTGACTTATTCAGTTCACTGAGAAGCATATCCTCAGCATTCATCCATTTGAGGGCAGAAATGTCTAGCTTGTTGTTCTTTATAGCTGAGTAGTATTCCATTATGTAAAAATACCACAATTTTTTTATCCATTCCTCAGTCGAGGGACATTTAGACTGCTTCCATGATCTAGCAATTATGAACTAGGCAGCGATGAACATAGATGAACATGTATCACTGTGACGAGATATTTTTAGTTCTTTTGGGAAGATACCCAGAAGGGGAATAGCTGGGTCAAATGGGACTTCCAGTCCTAGCTTTTTGAGGAATCTCTACACTGACTTCCACAGAGGTTGCACCAACCTGCATTCTTCCCACATGAATCTGAATTTTTAGACTAAGAAATTTTAATCTTTTGAGACAAAAAATAATAAAGTATCAGGCAATGACATACAAATTCAGCTAAAAGCAAACACAAAACAAAACAAAGCAAAAAAAAAAAACCTTAAGATTTTCAACATTTTAGTTCAGTTTTGCTATTTAAAAAAAGACTATATTTTATCTGCAGTCATTGTGGTTTAACTACAAAGCTTTCCATTTTTCTAAAACACCCTTTCAAACCTTTTTCTCATATTTTCCTAATAAAATGGCAATAATCAAAATAAGTTATCTTGTTGCCCCACAAAATGATTTTTTAATCTTTGTTTATATAGCTGGTGAGATTTGTAAGCACAGAACATATTGGAAAATCATTTAAAATTGTATTGGTAATTTCAGGCAACTAATTTCACCAAATAATTTTGACTGTTTGGAGGAAACCTCTTATCAAATTCACAAGGTATTTGATGAAAATGTATTTTCACTTTGCCCACAATTACTTATAACTTTTTTTAATTAACAAAATGCAGCCTTGTGATTTTGCTCAGGTGTAGTAAACTGCAACTGTCAGCCTGAGAAAATTCTGACATTTTTCAAATTCCCTTTTTTTAAAATTACTGTTATAATGTTGGTTTCTAATTTCCACATGATGCTTTATAAGTAGTAAGCCTTTAAATTTAAGTTTTGCTCCCTCTCCTGTTTTGGAAATATAGTTTAATGCTATTCTGACTCATGTAATAAGAATTTCAATTTAATTATTAATATGATTTCCAGAATTACAAATTCACTTCTTCTACCATACTGACCATACAGTTAGTGCTTTAATAGTCAATTGTGCCTATTTATTTGATTCTAAAAGTTACAATCTAAGGGGTATTTTATTTCATTGTCATAGTCTGCAGAAGAAAGCCTCTATCCTTTAATTAAGAACTGAAAACAATGACCAGAGATAATTTTATTGGCACCTTCTGCCTCATGCTTTGTGTAGTTGTTACAAGGGAAAGTAAGAGAAAAATAAGGGAATGAAAAAAAGACTGAGAAATAGCTACCAACATAAAATCGTGGTAGTTAGTAGCTGATTCAACTCATTTGTGATGCATTTTCCTTTTTAAATTGCCACAGTGTATCCTAAGGCAGTGGGTGTGTGAAAGAAGTCGTACATTGCTAGGTTCTATACAAGAAATTTGATTTACCTTACAAATAGATGATGAGGACAGAAAATATTCAACCTGGTGAAGATCAGAGGCATGTAACAATGAGACACCCTGCCTTGGTTGGGTCCAGGTCTCTGTCCCTGAACAGCCAGAGGTCGAGGACAGAATATAGGACTGTCCAGCATTGGACACCAGCCTCGTTCTGAATATGACTGGACAAGTCAAGAGATTCACTGCAGTGTCTAGATTTCTGGAGTCAAAACTGAGAAGACATAGTTGGTTTTCTTTTATATTAGGAAACTGTCAGGTATTATAACTTATCCTAATTCTTTTTTAGCTCATGAAGTAAAGGTGATTTTTGTATTTAGTCCCTAATTCTAATCAGCAGAACTGTTCTGGCTGTACGGATAAGCACAGTCCTTTGAGAATTTCCCTATTGACTAATTCATGACTCAAGCTGACTCTATTTATGAATTGATTCCCTTATTCCCAGAGAAGATTTGAGGCAGCTTACAGTTAATATATATATATATATATATATATATATATATATATATATATATATATTCAGATATTTTAAGAAAGCAGGGAAAAAACAAAGGATTATGTTAGGATAGAAGTCACTGTTTGCAAAGAGAAAATGGTCCAGCTCCTCTAAGTCATTTTGTAAGACTGATTGGTGACTCCCACCCAAGCTGTTTAAATTTAAATCAATAGCCTGTTAATGACACAGATGGGACTACTTTTTAAGACATAACCAGTTGCAGATCAAATTATCTGAACCCTGTAAGAACTTGCTCATCCTTGAAGCACTATTTCTAAATGTATAACCAAACTCAAAGTAACATAAAAGAAACATGATGAATTTCATATTAATCTTTCCAAAATACACAGCACTTTCTCATATTTAATGGATTTAGTGCAAAGTTGCTTTAAGCAAGAATCTGCTTTATTAGAAAACCACATGAAATCTGATCTAGTATAATTAAAATTGTTTACTGCTACCAGGTGAGTAATGTAAGATGTACTTGATTCATTGATTTAGTCTATGGGTCTCAAGCTATTATATGAAAAGAAGTAATATTTCAAAGGAGTGTTTTACATTTAGAATATATTCCACCTTTATCTTCCCATAGTCAATAAAATGCAGGTGTTGGGCTAGGTAATTTCTAATTCAGCATTCTTATTAATCTTTGATTCCAATATTTCTTTTCTCCTTGCCACTTTCTTCTTCTACACAAAACAAAACAACAGCGACAATGAAAACCTGCAAAAGACTAGCTTTGCTCCCGCTATGTTTCCTAATCCACAAGTGCGGCCACTGTTTGATTTTGACTCATAATCCATGGGTCTTTATATGACCACCACACACTTGTAACTTACACAGAAAATCAAACTTGAGCTTCATAATGGCCCTAACAAAACCATACAAATGGATAGAAATGGAGAGGGTGGGTGAAGGAGGGGGAGGGAGGCAGGAGGGAAAGATTGTAGATAAAAAGGAAAAAAGGATAGCATGTAGCCACAGAGTAGTTGAGTCCCAAGAGGGAGATGAGCAGCAGAGTCAATAATTAATGAGCGGTTAAAATGGACAAATAATAAAAGCCTAGATTGTTGCTTATCTTCTTTTTTGTACTCCAGTAAGTAATTGCCTGAGGTCACTCAGTGTCTGTTCAGGAGCTCTCTTCCATGGAAATCTTGTACTTTGTACAACTCTTCCCCACTCCAGTGGGGAAAGCTGGGCTCCCACCCGCTCCTCCTTGTTCCCAGGTCAGACTTCACCGTGCAGCCAAGAATCAATATATGGGCCCTAAATTCCTAGCAATTATTAATGTATTTTCCTGTTCTAAAATTCTAATTCGGCTTTACTCTTGAAACAAAAGGCAGGTGGCTTCTTAATCTCTTTCAGTAAATACTGATTTTCATTTGTGACAGTACTGTCTTGGATAATTCCCCAGGGCATAGGACAGACACAGCCAAGTTGTATGAAACTTACTCGGTATGAAAGATCGACATTAAGTAGATACAACACAAATAATGTACATAGTTACAGCTACTCAACACATCAAAATATACTGACCTCTTAAAACAGAACATTTATTTCCAAGCACTTTACGTTTGTTTCAAGGACAGAAAGATGTATCTATTCCTCTTAATATTAATGTCAAGATGTCATGATAGAAATGCTCATTGCATATAGTATATATATTTAGGTATACAGTATGTATATTTAAGTTAAATAATCATCTTATTAGTGATTATTTTGGGAATGTATCAGGTATGATAAATTGCCATGAAAAATTAAATTTTAAAAATTGTTACTGAAAATGACATTTAACCACTAATCCTCCTCAAAATATTCCCCTTTCAAACACGCTTACCCCATCCTTCTTGCCACTTTCTGGAGCAGTTCTGGAAGTCCTCTTTTGTGAATGTCTTTAGTTGTGCTTTCATGGCCATCTCAATATCCTGAATCAATCCAGAACATTTACTCTTCGTGATCATTTTGACTTTGAGTAAGACCCAGAAGTCCTGTGGAGAATAAGACAAATGAAGATGAACTGTTACATTCGTATAAGCCCAGGCCCTGGACAGCAGCATTTGCTGTATTTTTGATCTTGTCATATAAAGACATAAAAGAAGACTTTCATGACTGCTCTAGAAAGTATCAAAAACAATTTGATAAGTGTGTTTGAAGTAAAAAAAAATATGTTGAGGGGAATTAATGGCAATGAGTCTTTCACTGTAATAATTACCTTTTATTTAAGGCCACCCTGCATTTTCTGATCATTTCTTATAATACTATTTTGGGAAATAAAATTGCAGTCTGATAACCCTAGTCTAGGTCCTAATGTTGAATCACTGTGTTGATTTTAGCATTATACTCCACTTTTCTCAATTCATTCACTAATGTAAAAGTAGCAGATACCTCCCAATATTGTTTTTTTTTTTTTTTTTTTTTTTTTTTTTT
>RJWM01042845.1:0-14116 GCA_004363535.1 Dasyprocta punctata
TTTGACAAGATGGGAAAAAATAGATTAGTCTCTTAGAAAAAAGTACTTTTAAATTTAAGGAATTTCTTTTCTGTACTTCTCTCCCAAATTAAAAGCTTCAGAACTCAAATCTGTATTGTCACTATCATTTTTTTCACCATAATGTGACCCAGTTAAATTTTTAAGTAACTAACGAGATCATTTTTTTAAATTAGTTCATGTTTGCAGTACATAATTCTTAGGCTCCTTGTGTTGTGGAGTTGGTCCATGCATGCAACACACTGTAATCCCTTTTTCATCCCTTTCCATCCTCTCCCTCTCTCCATTGCTCAGACCTCTTCTCGTTTGAGAAAGATCTATCTTCTTATTTCCTATTATTTATCTTTTATGTAAGTGAACTAAAGGCAAGCCTTTTTCTTGGATTGATTTTTGTTATGTAATACAATGATTTTTAAGAAACAATTTCAAAATTTTTTGAGTGATATAATAATTATACATATTTAGGGAGTCTACCATGATATTTTAGCACTTGTATACAGTGTCTAACTGATCAAATCAGGATAATTAGCATTTCCATTCATCCCCTTCCCCCACCCTGGGGAGTGTTGAACCCCAGGCCTCTTGCATTTCCTAGCAAATGCTCTACTGCTGAACTACATCCCTAGCCATTTTTAAATTTTATTTTGGACAGGGTTTTGTTAAATTGCCCAGGTTAGCTTTGAAACCCTGCCTCAGCCTCCTAAGTAGCTGGGATTGTAGGTGTGCACCATAGTATCTGACTTCCTTATTTCTTTGTGTTTCATCCTTTGAACTCCTGGCTTCTAGTTCTTTGTAAAATACAGTATATAACAGGTTATTATGAACTATAGTCACCCGGCTGTGCTGTGGGACGCTAGCATGTATTCCCTTTGTCTTGTTCCCTGTTATGCAGTCTCCATCTCTTTTCTCCTCACTCTTCTCAGCCTCTAGTAATCATGATTTTATGTGCAGGTTGACTTTATTTAGCATCTACCTATGAGAGAGAACAGGCAATACTTGGCTTTTGATACTTCATATTGTTAGAAGAGATATCTAGTTAGAATGTAGAGGTGAAGATGTATAAAAATTAAAAGACCCGGTTTGTAGTATTTGTCCTGCTCATTGTTTACTATTTATTCTGGAATTAGTCACTTTTATTTCTCAGGGATTTTGCTCTTCCAGTATAGAATTTTAGGTTCGTGAGAAGCAACTTAACTTTAGCATTTTATGAAATGTCTTTTATTTGTAGTTGATGGACAAAAAGCAGGCTATATTTGAAGTTTTGACTTGTTAAACCATAAATATATTTTAGTATGTTCGTTTCTAAAAATTTATATGACTTTTAATAATCCAGCTAATTTAACAGAAATGAGTGATTGTGGGTCTTTTTTTTTTCTCTTTGTCTTTTTTGTTTGTTTTAGATAAATTATGATGTAAAAGAGCAAGAGCTACTGAGCTATTTGTTCCAGGAAAAGGTTGCCAAATTTTCTTTGCTTGAAACTAATGTACTTAAAAATCAATCTTAATATTTAGTCCATGTGTCTTTCTTTCACTAACTACTTTTCTATCTTTTGGATTATTTTGAATAA
Source organism: Dasyprocta punctata (assembly GCA_004363535.1). Classification (NCBI taxonomy): domain Eukaryota; kingdom Metazoa; phylum Chordata; class Mammalia; order Rodentia; family Dasyproctidae; genus Dasyprocta; species Dasyprocta punctata. The sequence goes on from RJWM01042845.1 coordinate 1,587, forward strand.
TTAAGGACATTATTTACAGTATTGTTTCTTTGGACTTCTACAGAAGGACATCTTTTCTTATTTGAAGCTTTCCTTGAAAATTCTTTCTTGTTTTCAGGCATGTTTGGTATTTGGCTTTTTTTCTCTATGTAGTCTTCTGTTTTACAGTTCTTTAAATTTTTATATTTAATTCAATAATTGATTTTTTCCAAGTATCAATTGTAATACCAATTAGTAACTATGTTTAAAATTATTCAGTATTTTTGACTTTTTAATCTACTGAGTTATTGGTGATGTTTTAAATAAAGACAGAAAGGGCCGGGAATTTAGCTCGGTGGCCTAAGTGCCTGCTTGGCAGGCGCGAGGTTGTGAGTTTGATCCCCGGTACCAAAAAAATTAAAAATTAAAAAAAAAAGAAAGAAAGCTTTTATAATATCGATTGCCTAGTTGAAATATTGTTAAATGTACTTAACACTAAAATTATACTGAATACAAATATTTTAGAAGACTTAAAATGTTTAATATTCTTGTAAAGATCAGTTGCAAACATTCTGCGGTTATATAAAAATGCTAATGAACAAAATACTGGATAATGTTTTATTTTAAATTCTTAAAACAAGATTTGATATTTGCAAATTAGATAAACGTAAAAACTGGGCTTCTGTGACCTGTATTTCTTAGTCAGCATTGTCACCGGTCCAGTTTCAACATATGGAAGAGATCTCCTTAATCTCTAAAGTGAGATTTTAATGACATATTTTAGACATAAACCATTCTTTTGAAAAAATTTTGGCTGCTATTTTTATATGAAATGTAACACTTGAAAATTAATGTTGTTATTTTCCATTATCTTAATACCTCCTTTGAAATTATAATTTAAATTTCTGATTATCTTATTGAGGAAAAATCAAAGCATTGAATTTAGTTGGTTGTTTTTTAAGTTTCCTTCTGAGTGAAATGCAATTTTGATATGAAATTAGTACCAAGTGTGATTTTGTGTGTCATGCAAGCTATTATTCCAATAGCTTGCAGTAGGTGTAGAATATTTATGATTGATAAATTCAGCTGGTTTTTAAATTGCTGGGAAAATGGAAGCATTCTATACCAATATGTTATTCTTATTTAATTGACTTTGAGAGAGTAGACAGGTATGATGGTTCCTACCAGATATTATTAATATAAGGGAGTGTTTTGTTTTGTTTTGTTGTGTTTTTTAACTTGTGTCTTGATGAATAATATGGCAGCCAACAGGTTGCAGAGTAGCATGAGATTCCCTTTAGAATGGAATTTTTATGGAGGTTAACCCAGTTTGTGTGCTCTGCAGAGTTAAGGTACCCATGAACAGTGCATTGCTACCTTATTTGAGTTTACAAATAATCTGATTCAGTCTGATTTTAAGTCTTGCATCATAGAATCTAATCGATGAATCTCAATGAGCCACACTCTCAAATCCTTTCAAATAGGGAATTCAAAATAAGATTTATAGATAAAGGGAGAAGCACATCCCAAAGCTCATCTTCTGACTTGAAGGACCTCTTCAGTGTCTATACTTTTTGGGAAGTAGAAGTCAATGTAAAAATTACTAAAATAAAAGTACAAAGTAAAACAATGGGAGTTATAGAATTTTGTGTTAGAAGTTGAGTGATTAGGTATTCCAGTGTGTCTAAAGACATCCAGTGTATGCCTGTTGACCTGTGTAATTATTAATAGTGCTCTTTTCTCCTGAACATATACCAGTATATGATTAACTACACCACTCATATAATTAACTACATTCAGCATCTCTTAGTAATAATCTTTGAAGTGTGGATGTTTTAAAACAGTCCTTTGTTAAATAGGTTCGAATTGTAGTGTTTTCACACAGGTCTCCATGCTTAACAGGAAACAGTAGGCTTAACCTTCTCGAGAACATTTTTGACTCCTTTCTCTATTAACACCAGCTTCCAACCAAGCATACTGCCTGTGTCCTCAGCCACAGAGTGGACAGGGACATTTTCCCATCTTTCCAAGATTCTGTCTGGTAGTAGCAGTCTCTGGCCTAACCAGTGGAGTGCTGTTAATAATAAGCACTGAGAGAAAGGGGCCTAAGGAGCTTAAAATAGACCAAATGAAAAAGAAAAAGGCAGAAGAATTGTTCAGGAATAGTATGATGTTTTGATTCTACAGAAAGTTACAAGTTTATCTCATGAATTTCGTGTATTGAAATCTATGTATTTATTTGGCCTAGTTTCCCTTTAAGTTATCTTCAATGCGTTACAGGATCAGATAGTTGGAAAGTAACCTTATAGTAAAAACTTTCAAAGTTACTGAACTAAGATTATTCCTCTAGGGATGGATTCCTCCCTCCCTCCCTCCCTTCTTTCCTTCATTTTTGCCCCCTTCGGTGGCATTGAGCATCCAGAATAGGGATACTGTGCTGCTGAACTGTACCACAGCCTCTGTTTTTGTTAGCTGTTGTTTGTTTGATACTGGGTCTTGCTATGTGTAGCTCAGGTTGACCTCAACTTGACTCGTAACAATCCTCCTGGCTCAGCCTCCCAAGTGCTGGGATTATAAGAGTACACAACTGCTCCTGGGTAGGGATTTCATTGTTTTTCATGAGTCAGTAGGAAGGACAGACGATGGTAGCATAACTGAGGATATTCTTGCGAGGTATAGATGTCTGAACTAGCAGGTTTTTCTCTTTTTACCCTTTTAAAGATGTTAATCTCTTGATTTCTAGCTGCAGTTGTTTCTGTTAAGCCAACCATGATTCTTCACTTTTCTATTTTCAAGATTTGTTTTTTTTTTTTTTTATTTTTGGTTGTGATTTTAACAGATTTATTCTAATGTGGCTAAGTATAGTTTCTTTATATTTAACCTGCCAAGTTTCACTGAGCTTTTCTGTATCTGCAGTTGTGTGTTTTGTAAGTTTTGGCAAATTGTCAAGCTATTACAGTGGTACCCTGGTTCATGAACTTAATTTGTTCCACAGTCCTGGAGAAGATGGCCATGGTTGTGTTTGTCACCTAATGCAGAGCTCGCAAATGAAAGCAAAATTTTGCCAAGTGCCTCTGTTTGCAAACCGAATTGTTTGTGAACAGAAGCATTTGTGAACCGAGGAATTGTTGTGTATCTTCAAGTATTCTGTGCAGTTCTCCTTTCTTTAACTCTAGTTAAGTGCATGTTAGACTTTTGATCATTTTCTTTTAGGTCTGTGTCACATTTTTGTTTTCATTAGTTTTTTTTCTTTGTGCTTCATTTTGAATCGTTTCTAGCTACCTGCTTTCAGGTTCATCTTCCTAACATTCCCCTATCACATGAACACACCATCCAAAAAATTTCCTTAATCCAGACTTTTTTTAGTTCTGAAATTTCCATTTGGATCTTTCTTATAGCTTCTTTGACAAAATTCTCCCATCTTGTTGCCTACTTTTGCTAATCTTTTCCCTTTGAATTCTTTAACATAGTGTGAATGTCTTTGTGTTTTAATTTCAACATTCAGCTAATTGGTGATCTATTGATGTGGCTTCCCCCACCCCCCACTGTGTTTGCTTCCATAGCTCTTTGATGTGTTTAAGGAAAATAAAGTTTTAAAATGAAGACAGTGCTTTAGTATTGTTGCAGTAGAAATGGTCTTTTGTGAACTTCACATTGTGTTTGGAACTGGAACTCTGAGCACCTCAGTAGAATTACTTTGTGTGTCTCCCTCTTGTAATGCACACTTGAGTGGACAGAATGGAGGCAGAGTTTTGTGTGTATCCAGAGCCAGCAAGTCAGCTGAGGTTGAGAGTGAAAATCATCTCAGTAATGGGATCTGGTCTGCATTTAGGACAATTTAGACCTCTGTGTTGAACTCAGTTCTTCAGGTAGATTTCAACATTGGCTTTCACAGCTAGGTTAAAGCTAGCATCCTTCTTCCTTCTCTGGCAGTGTTGTGCATCGTAGGTAACAATTCTTTCCTTCCTGACTGAGTGGCTGACTGGGAGCTATCGCTGCTGCCGCCGCTGTGCAGCATCTGGAAAAAGTATTAAGAGAATATTTATGCCACATATTGCTAACCCGGGAAAAGATCCAAATTCAAAATTTTAAGTTGTTTCTACTGCATGTATATTGCTTTTGCATTCTTATTTTTATTTTATTTTATTTTTTTTATCTTTTTTGAGACAGGGTCTGGCTATGCAGCTCAGGCTGACCTTGAGCTCACTTTGTAGCCCAGGCTGGTCTCAAACTCATAATAATCCTCCTGCCTCAGCCTCCCAAGTGCTGGGATTATAGGCATATGCCAACATGCCTGGCTTACTTTTTCATTTTTTTTAAAGTAAAAAAATTGTAAGTTGCTAGGAACATGTTCTTACAAGTTTAGGTTCCTTTCCTTAAAGAAACTTGGGCTGGGTTGTAGCTCTGTGGTATATGCTTGCCTCCAAAGTGCAGGGTCCTAGGTGATCTCCAGCACTGTACACACATGTGCACACACTCAGACAGATACACACACACACACACACACACACACACATAGATCCAAAATTTGCTTCTAGTGCAATATGATTGGTCTTAGCATCCGTGCCAAACATTAGGTGGCCCTGCATACACGATTCGCTTTCTGGGCTGTCAGTTTCATTCCATTTGTTTGTTTGTCTTCACATTAGTACCACATCTTTTGATTGCTTGCTCTCTGAATTAGTTTTCGCAATTGGGGCATGTAAGTCTAGCAACTTGTTCCCTCTTTAAGATTGTTTTGTTATTTGGGGTTTCTTCCAGTTTCAAGTGAATTTGAGGATTGGCTTTCCCATTTCTGCAGCCCATTGTTCTTTACTGCTGTGTAATATGTATTGTATGAATTTGAGTGGTTGGTTTATTAAGGCTCTCTTGAGTACATTTTCCTGTCAATGGAGAACAGATTCATGCATGTGCTCTATTTTTAAATCTATTTTCTTATGTTAATTGGGGATTTAGACATTTGTTTTTGTCAAGTTCTACCTTGAATGAATTTATTCTTCAAAAGCATTTGTTGCTAGGGAAACGGGCTTTTTGGTCACCTTTTTACAGTCCACATTTAGAAAATGATATATTTTCTAGGCATTATATTTATTGCTCATGATTTATACATGTTTTATAAAGAAAAATCACAGCACTCAAACAGTTTTGCAAATAATTTGCCCTCTTTGTTCCCAGGTGCCCTTTTTGTCTCCTTTGGAAGGTCATATTTGTTTAAAAATAAACTGTCAAGTGAATTCAAGTGTTGAAGAAAAAGGTTTTCTAGTAAGTAACATCTCTTAATCTTTATTTCCTTTTTTCTATTTTATGAAATACAGACTTGGCGTCCCATGGGAAGGAGAGCCTGTGATTAAGTGTAAATTAGTTCGGTGAAGACTTGTTGCCCGTCTTCTGCATGCCAGTCATCGTGCTGGTGTCACATCCCGGGGATGGGCATGGCTGCCCATGCCTGTTGGGGGCCGGCAGCTCTGGGGTTCACAAACTCCGTGTCAGTAAAGGAATACAGGCCCACAGTTTAAGGAAAGGAAGACATTTTATTGGACTCTTTTGGAAAGGGAGAAAAAGGAGGAGAGATAGCTACCCTGTTAAATCAGAGTAGGGGGCTCTGGAAACATGGAGGACCTGAAGGCCCTTTGTTCATGGCTGTTTTCGTTGGGTGCCAGGACTCTCCCTGCTGCTTGGGATTTTCATAACCTGATTGGTTTCCTGGAATGTTGTAGATGGATTCCAGGGCTCAAGACCCCTGACCCCCTGTGTCATCCTCTACGTGCACATTCTAAAGCAGTCTTTTTTTGATTTCCATTGTCCTGTCAGAGTCTATCCCCAGAATTTATGGGTTGGTTAAAAGGGACCTTACATACAATGTGGAGTTACCAATTAAGTAAAGGGAAACATAATGAGAGAGTATAGATAGTGGTACCTTGGTTCATGAATTTAATTTGTTCCACGATTCTGGAAAAGATGGCTGTGATCATGTTTACCCAGTGCAAAGTTCGAAAACAAAAAGTTTTGCCACATGCTTTTGTCGTGCAAACTAAATTGTTCACCAACAAAAGTGCTGGGTGAACCAAAGTACCATACTGTATGCTAAATAAAGAGCTGTCTTTTAAGTGGCCACCCCTTGTCTCCTTTGTAAGGTGGGGAGAGGTGGCTCAGCTAACTTGGTTAGGGTGTGGCTCATCAACTTTCTCTTTTCTTGTTAATTACTCCCTCGGTAAAGTTTTAACTCTTTCTGCTCAGGATTGGCCAGAAAGCCCACCGAGGCTTTCCCAGTTTTATGGATACCTTTCCCCTACACTGGTACTAGAATAGGATGGGTGACAAAAAATAACCCTTCACTCAAGAGCCCTTTAGTCTTCTAGGGAGAAGCACCAGCAAAGCAGTGAGCACAGTGCAGCACCTGCAGTAGCCAAGAGCGTGGGGTGTGCAGGCCTGGACGCACAACTGCCCCAACTGTGCTGGGCAGGCCGAAGGGAGAGGGAGCAGGAGGAACTCCGGAACCAGTAGCTGGAGCCCTTGGGGGAGAGAAGGGATCTGAGAAAGGGGAGCAGGCCAGGGCCTGCAGTTCCCTTCCTGCTCCCACCCACCCAGGGAAGAGAAGGGTGACCCTCTGGGACAGTGGCAGGTGTCTCAGATGGCTGGAGTTTAGCCTCGGAGTGTGTGTGTAGAGGGGGTTGGGAGAGGAGGGCAACTGGGGAGGAAAGTCTGACAGGAGTTGCAGGCCAGTCTGGAGTTGCTGTCAAAAGTTCAGAAAGATGGAGCTGGGCGTGGTGGCGCACGCCTTTAATCCCAGCACTCGGGAGGCTGAGGTAGGCGGAGCATTGTGAGTTCGAGACCCGCTTGGGCTATAACGCGAGCGCAAGGCTGGCCTGAGCTACATAGTGTGACCCTGCCTCAAAAAACCAGGGCCGGGAGTTTGGCTCAGTGGCTCAAGCACCTGTCTGGCAGGTGCGAGGTTGTGAGTTCAATCCCCGGTGCCGTAAAAAAAAAAAAAAAGTTCAGAAAGAAGGGACTGTAGGAGAAGCCCGTCTGGCCCAGCTAACCAAGACTTCTGACAGATGCCAGGAACACAGTGATTCCTTCTTAGCTTTTTCAAGTGTAAATCCAGCAGGTGGCACCAAATGTTCTTCGGAAAGCTTTTTATTTTTTAATTCCTGACTTGAAAGCTGTGTTTACTTTCTGACACATATTTCATCGTAGACACCTTCAGCAACTGATGGGCCCTGTTTTAGTAGCCAGTTCATTTGCATGCATTGCCTGACCTGTTTAGTTTTTGAGCTGTTCTCTAGTTAGATGCAGTCAGATTTATTCTACCTTGAATCCTACGGCCCATTTCTATTACATCGATCGAGAAACGTGGTGAGAAAGAGCTCAGGACTCCCTCCCATATCCTCTCTCCCTTGCCGGAGCAGTGTGTTTTCGGGACCCCAGCTCTCTGCAGTGGAAAGGAAGACCCTGGCCCTTCCTGCAGAGCCAGGACAGCAAGCAGGAGGAAGCCTGGCCCCCAAGAGACGGGTACCTGTTCTAAACCCGTCCTGGGCCAGCTCAGCTTCGACTGGTGAACAGCAGGGCAAGCGTGTTTTTCCTGTGACTGTGGTCACTTCATTTCCCTGACCCTCAGTTTCCTTTGCTGTAAGGATGAAAAGGCCACCCTTTCCTCCTGTCCGCGTGCAGTAGGATGCGACAGGAACTATTGTTACTCCTCAGCATCTTCTGTCTGCTCCTTGCCTGTGTGATGTGAAAGGTGAATGTAGACACAAGAGGGAGCTGGTGAGCCATCTGCACGAACTGTTGTGCCTGGGAGTGAAGTCAGATTCCTGTCCTGCCTGGGCTGGAAGTGATGCTGCCCAGAAAAGCATACCTTGGGGGAAGGCATGAGCCAAGGGAGCAGAGGAGGCAGGGCAGGGGCGACTCTGCTTGGAGCAGGCTAATTAATTCAGCTGATAAGCCCTAGGCTCAGTCTAGCGTGGAATCCCCTCCTGTCATACCAGCAGCTTTGCTCCCTGGTCAGAGATTCCTGCCCGGGGAAGCATCCCATAAATTAGGGAATTGACAAGAGTGTGTGCCTCGACCCATGCAGCTCCTGAGGTTCTTGGGGTGAAGGTCTGCGAGAGGATGCGAAAAATAAAGAGAGAGACAAAGCTGGAGTCAGGTGGAGCCCTTATCCTCCTGATGGGAGGAAAGGAACTGGCCCCTCAATGCAGGGGTGTTTATTTATACCTTTTAGCAACCTAACGTCACATGACACCCTGTTGTCCTACCAACCCACTGCTCAGATTGTCTTGGGGCTAGGCGTTCTCTAGGCTGAAGTAGCATCTTCACGTGACTTGCCTTAGGCTCTCTTTGTTCTTGGAATGATCATGTCTGGATCATGCCCTAAGTCAATTTCTAGCTTCAATGGCTCCCAACAAGTGTGTATTGTGCTACCCCAGGATTGGTGTGAAGATTAGTTGAGATAATTTTGCAAAATGTATTGGTAGGGATGCTTCTCACAGAAAGCACCAAATAACAGTTTTTTATTAGTACCCAACTGTCAGAAAGGGGACGTTGTAATTGAAGGTGGAAAGGCCTTGATATGTCGTAAAATGAAACACAGAGCTGCCTTCAGATCATCCACAGCGCAGGCAGCGCAGGAGGGCCCGCTGCAGGCCCGGTGCAGCTGCTAACTTAGCGTCAGTGGCCGCGTTGGGCCCCAGCAGGAGAGCTGCGTGTTTGTGACAGGCGCTCTGGGCCATGACACCTGGTGTCCTCTCGGCCCTATGAGGAGAAGGGGCGCCCACCCATGAGCTACAGCATCGTTAACATTTTTTTCTTTGCCTTGTTCTCTAATATAAAAGTTCGCAAGGAAAAATAATTTTAATTAAAAGTAGTGATTTTATATAAATTAGGGCTCTGTTGTGATTACAGCTATAAAACAGCAGAAATGGGGAAAAAAAAAGACAGCTTCTACTTACACTGCTGCTTATGTAGAATTATTTCCTTGGAAGTAAGCGCAGATGTGATGAGTCTCAGTGTCTGTAGCCCCGTGTGTGGCCGCAGCGCCCTCCGCCTCCCTGCGGAGTATCCCTTGTATTTTGGAGGTGAGGTTGGTCCAGTGCCCGACTGCAGGGTGACGCTGCTTCCTGTGGTGCTGGCCCGGCAGCAGACCTGCACTTCTGAGGGTTATCACAGGGATCCAGCAGGGGTGCCCAGCATGAGCCGTCTCTTAGAAAACTGTTCTCTTGAATAAAAACGAAATGCCAGTCTTATATAGGAAGATAGTTCTTGCTTAATTATTCTGTTATTAGTGTTTTAATATAAGGTATTGCTGGGCAAGGTGGCACATGTCTGTAATGCCAGCAGCTGGGAGACTGAGGCAGGGGGGTCTCTGAGGCCAGCCCGGCTACATAGTGAGCTGAAGGTCAGCCTGAACTACTTAGTAAGACCCTATCTCAGACCCCTCCCCCCAAAGAAATATGGCACTCACATCCTTCTCTCCCTGTCACGTGTGGAACTAACTGCCTTCTTTACAGAGTATTCGGTAGGGATACCATGCTTTTGAAAAGTCTGAAATTAGGTGGAGATACTTACTTGGGGGTAATATCTGAATGTTCTTAAATGCATGTAGATGATATGATGGTTAACCTCTGATGTGAATGTTTGGCGATTGTTAATGACATGATAAAATTCATTTCAGTAGATTTTGACATGGATTATGGTAACACAGAGCATCCATTCATTGGTAGGAAATTTTCTTGGAGTTTCTAACATCAACATTTCAATTGACTTTTCCAGACTATATTTGAAGATGTAAGTGGCTTTGGTGCCTGGCATAGAAGATGGTGTGTTCTTTCTGGAAACTGCATCTCTTACTGGACCTATCCGGATGACGAGCGGCGGAAGGTAATTTAAACAGAACTGCTTGGTGGGGACAGCCCTGGTGACATTTGTGTAGTGTCCACGCAGATGTCCCTCTGCTGCCAAGCCCAGATTCCCTGTTGCACCTACTTCTCAGCCATTAAGGGCCCTGGCTGCAGGCATGTATGTGTGTGTATGTGTGTGTGTGTGTGTGTGTGTTTGAAAAACAGACAGAGAGTTTTCTATCCTGTCTATTCCTTGGGAGCTGGCCACCCGTAAAATACCTTAAGATGTATAGTTTCTTTTCCTTTAGAATGTTTCATAGTAATTTTATGTTGGAAATTTGGAAATTAAACTCAACTTTATAGTTTATTAGCTAATGGATTTACTTATATCTGTGATACAACAGTAATGAAAAACTACCCACAGTTGGTTTTGATTTTACTTCTAAAACTTAACAGTAGGATTTTGTTTAATAAATTACCCCCTCATTTTAAAAGAAGGTAGTATTATCATTCAAATAAGATTATTTATTAGCCCCAAACTAGAAACTAGAAGTAAGCAGAATTAAAAAGCAAAGTCATCCATATCAGGTAATTAACTATTCATATTTTGTTGTGTCTTTCTAAACTTTAAAATATATAATATGTAATAATTATCCATTTATGAATGTTTTAAAAACAAAAAGCAGTGCTTTTTAAAGTTCCTGTTTTTTTTTCTCCCCTTTGTGCTGGCAGCTGAGCCCAGGGCCTTGACCACGGTGGAGAAGTGCTCTACCATTAAGCTACACCCCAGGCCAGAGCAGCAGTCTTCGTCATCTCTTTTTTTATTTAACCCTTCGGTGCTTAGTGATCCATATTTGAAAAGCCCATGACAGTTGAACATAATGAAATGTGTTCTCTAGGTTGCATGTATGAATTTTATGCAAAAATTAAAAAAATTTTTAATCTTTGGCATAAATGGGTTCATTATGTATCCTGGCATCTTCCTGTGTTTATAAAGATATATTGATTATGTTGTGTTTATTAATCATTAAGTAATGTTACACTGTTGTTATTAAAATTATTAATATTTAAAAAATATATTATGGCCAACTGTGGTAAGACTGTGATCTTAGCACTCAGAAAGCTGATGCAGGAGGGTCATGAATTTGAGACTGAACTACATAGTAGTATGAGGCTGAACTACATAGTAAGACCAGAAGTGAAACATTTTAAGACATGAAAATAATTTCAGTCAACCTCTGTTATCAGACAAGTGGACATTCCCCATGTAGTTCTCCACACAGATAATCCATCCCTGCGCTAAAATTATTTATTGTTCCTATGTGTTTCTTAAGATTTTTATTCCATATAGTATGTAATTACAATTGCACGTTTTTAAACATACATATCATATGTTGTATATATTATTCTACAAGTTGCCTTGATTAGGTCAATAGGTTGATATGTGTAACTCTAGTCTGTCTCTTTTCTCTGCAGTATAATATTCCATTAGAACACCTTACCATAATTTTTTTATACCTCTTCCTATTTATGGACACTTAGATTTTTTCCAGTTGGTGCTTTATAAACAGTGCTGCTGTGGTTTGACTTTTTACATGGATGGACAGTCTTTCTTGGGTTTTACCTGGTAGCAGAATTACTGGCTGCAGGATTCGAACATCTTCTATTTGATTTTGTTTAATGATCCTTGAAAATGATTGTATAATTTTCTGTTTCCACCAGGAATATCTAGCAGTTCATAGTTTTCCTCATCCCCACCAATGCTTGATAAGTAGTAACCTTTTAACCTATGGTCAGTATGAGATAGGCAAAATGTCACCTCACTGTTGATTTTCTTTTGTGTTTACCTGATTACTAGAGTAAGGATATTTTCTTGTATTTTAGCCATTTATATTTTCTCTTCTATTAATTGATTTTTTATATTTTTCTGTTTATTTTTGCTTTAAAAAATCTTTTCATGAATGGAATGTTAAGAAAATCAGCTCTGTCAATCTGTCGCATTGCTTGTGCTTTTCTGAGTCTTAAGAAAACTGCCAGGTACTTGTAATCCCAGCCTTCTGGAAGCTGAGGCAGGAGGATTAGCAAGAATTTTAGGTCAGCCTGACCTATAGAGCTAGATCCTGTCCTAAAAAAACTCAGCAACAAAAAACAAATGAATGAATGAAAGAAAGAAAGGAAAGAAAAAAGGAAGAAAGATAGATTGTATGAATTTAATTGTTCAGTTAACATGTTTCTAGGTTGTAATTTGTAAATATATTATGGCCAACTGTGGTAAGACTGTGATCTTAGCACTCAGAAAGCCGATGCAGGAGTGTAAAATTAAGTGCTTTTGCACTTTAATTTACAACACTGTTGTTGTTTGACTGCTTTATTCATTCAGTAAAAGATAAAAAAGAAAAGCAAAGAAAATAACCTGAAAAAAAAGATAGATAGATAGATTGGTTGATTTTTACTGTGCAGTCGAAAAGATTTCTCTTAAGCCTTGTATGGTAGCTCACATCCCTTGTCCCAGTACTCAGGAAACTGAGGCAGGAGGATCACCACAAGTTCAAGGCCAGTTTGGGTTACTTGTGAGTTCAAGCCCAACCTGAACTACATAGTGAAACTGTTTCCGAAAGAAAAACAAAACAAGAATTTCTTTCATATGTCCTTGTAAAGTTACAAAGTTTTGTAGTTCATATTTAATTTATCCCAAATTGATGTATTTTTCTGGACTGTTTTTTTTTTTTTTTT
>RJWM01042846.1:0-14114 GCA_004363535.1 Dasyprocta punctata
GGGTGCAATCTAAGACCTCTAGCCCACCCAGAACAAGTCCAGAAAGATAGACACAAAAGAAATTAAAAGTCATACACCTGAAATTTCTGAAATGGTAGCAACTGAAGTAAAGAGACAATTTAGTGCTTATATAGTTTAATCAATTTTGCATGCCTACATCTCACCCAGAACAAGTCCAGGAGACACAGACATAGAGGACATTAGAAGCCACATACCTGAAATTTCTAAGATGATGACAACTGAAGTAAAGAAATAACTTAGTGCTTGTGCTGTTTTATTGACTTTGCACGCCTGTGTCTAGTGGTTTGAGCATCTATTTAGAGGATAACAATGTGCATTACAGTAACTATGGTTGATTTCCTACTGTTTTGCTTTTGAAATCCAATACCATTTTCTTTGTTTTGTTTTATTTTATTGTTTTGTTCTCTTTAAAAAAAAAAAACTTGAAAGCCAATCTAGGGAAGTCACCTCTATATACCCTGCACTGCTCGTAAGTAAACACAATCACACCTGGGCCTGAGGGAGGGTGATGAGGCAGTCCTCCACATCTCTCTTTGCTTCCTGGCTGCCACTGATTGAGCAGTTTTCCTCCTGCAGGCCCTTCCACTCTTGCATTTCTGCTTTAGAGTCAGCTAACTATGAACTGATCCTTCTGAAGCTGTGAGTCAAATAAGTATTTCGTCCCAGCAATGGGAAGGCTGATCAATACAAAAGATGAACTGATTATTGATAAATTTTCCATTAATCAACTGCAAGTTATGTTGAGTTGCAGGTTCCAAGTAAAGACATTACTGTACTTAGAAGAATCATGTAGGAGAACCTTCAGTGTGATTTGATACACATTTTCCTCTCTGCTTTCAACAGTCCTGTCAATAAGGTAAAGAGAGGTGCCACACATATCCTACAGTGGGTAATCTTATTTTTATTAATGATTTACTAACTTATACATACTCATTTATATGAAAAAAATTTGAAACAGCTGACATAGTTACTTATAATTCCTTCACTAAAACTAACATTATCCTAGACCGGCAATTTTTGAAGGATAGACTAGATAATTTGTGTGTGTGTGTGGGGGCATGATGGTTGTGGTGGGAGGATAAACTGAATCCTTTATAGGGTACAGGATGTCAGATATATTTTCAAGATAACACTAAGATGCTATTTTTTTCCACTCTTTCTTGAATGGGCAGCAAAATTTTCCAAAGGCTACACAGATGTGATAGCATTATCACTCTGACAGTTAATAGAATGTTTATTTGGATATTCCTGTGTTTTCAAACTTTCTGTTTTAATTTCTAATATAATAAATATAAACGGATATAACTCATGTAAACAAAATCTCTTTGGGATCTTTAGTAGTTTTTAAGAGAGTAAAGGGAAACTGAGACCAAAAAAATTGAGAACTTCTGCTCTAAATTATGGTTGAATAACACATTAGGTAATAATCTTACGTAACACAAACACAAAAGGAATGCATACTGCCCAGTCTACACTTTTCAGAGTTCTATGAAGACTCATTTATTGAAGGTATGTATTAAGCATTTTATGTTTTAAAATTTATTCCATAAATAGAAACACAAAAGACATAGAGTTCAGGACTATTAACCTTTGGGTAGAATAAGTTCCCAACTTATGAATGTGTTTCATTCCAGGAGAACATTCGTAAGTCAGATTCCTTCATAAGTTAGACAGAGTAAGACTTATGCACATTTGGCATAAATATACAATGTAAAGCATTATAAAACCAAACACACACACACAAAACACTATAAATAAACTATTGTTACTTTTACAGTTACTTTAAAATGGTACTATAAACACATGCTACTTCCACAATTTGCTTACATCTACAAATATTTATAATACAAGGTCTGTGTCTGTAAAAGTTTGCAACTTGAATGTTCATAACTCAGGGACTTAGTGTACTATAATGCTAACTTATGTAAATGAGATAGTTAATACACTAAAGTACTCTGTATGTTCAGATGCCAAAATCAATAGCATAAGCAACTTATACTGCATAATTCAAAGAGTCAAGATGACCTGGAGATTTTAGGAACCTAGGGAATAGATTGGTGAGATATGGCAATACTGCAAGACTAAAATTGGAAATTAGGACCAGGTTGAAAATGTCAGTGGACAGCAGAACACAGACTCTAGTCTTTATGTTTAGTTTAACTGGCAGTCATAGGAGATTTTTTTTTTTCAGCATGAATAACATATGTTGCAGCATGTTAAATGGGAATTTTTAGGAGAGACAGGACAGAGAAATATCAGTAAGCAGGCTGTTGGGGATGTTGTAACAACGCAGGTTTGAGGTAATGAAAATCTAAACTAAAAGGACAGATTTACTTCAGACTTGACCACATTTGTAGGAAGGTTAAAAAACATACTTATTGAATGGTGATTAGTTAAGGGAGAATGATGGCAGAAAAGCTTACACATTTACATTTGATTTGAATGAAATACACATGCATCAAAGGCTACTAGAGGTTTCAGATTGGATATTAGATCACTCACGGCTAGCCATGTGAATTTTAGAGTCCACAGCCTACTGGTAAATTAAAACTATGACCAGAACAGTTCACTGTAGAAAACAATATAGAGGGAAAAGACATGTTAAGGATGAAATGTAGTCTTGGGAAACTTTCAATATGAACTGCTGGAAAATTAGAAATATGATGAATGGTAAGAAAGCTAAATGTGTGATATTGCTAAACTTGATTTTCAAGAAGACTCTTCAGACCTTCAAAGATGAATTTCCAGTAGCAAATTGGTAAGATGAATAGACAACACTGAAAAGATGTTGGCATGTATACATCCATTTTCATGCTCAAAAGGACAAAAGAGGTTAAAGAGAAAACTATAGCTAAAGAGTTATGAACTATCAGAGGAAAGCTGTATTTCCTCCCTTTTCCTAATTCAGAGAAAGACCTGTATGCTTAATTGCAGCCAAAAGGGAAAAAAGTCAAGGATTGCTACAGTTTGGATCTTAAGTGTTCCTCCAAAAGGTCCAAGGTAATGGTTTGATTCTCAAAGTGCCACTACTAGAGGTGGTAGAACTTTCCAGAGGTGGGGCCTAGTGGTTGTCTTTCCATGATTGAGGGTGGGGTCCTGAAGGGATAGGGGGACTCCAGCCTCTTCCTTCCTGGTCTTAAGCAAGCAGATTTCACTCTGTCATGTACTCCTGCCTTGATGTGCTGCCTCCCCACAGGCCTAAAAGCAACAGGGTCAAGGACTGGAATCTCAGAATTGTTAGCCAGAATAAAGTGTTTTCTGTGTAAGTTGATTATTCACCTATTTATTATAGCAACAGAAAAGTTGACTAGACAGGGGTAAAGACCAAAGATAGCACAGAACAGCATAGTATGGGGAATAAGAACTTTCAAGGAGGCAGCAAAGAAATCAATACAGAATACTGGAGAAAAGGGTAACCTCAAAGGATAGGGTCCCATTTCATCTGATACTTGATGGAAACGTTTGCCCCAAGAAAACATTCTTTTTCCTAGGGATTTAAAAGGCTAGGTCATCTGCCAAATAAGAGCAGAGAGGGCCGCTGGAACCTTAATGTGGTGGTAGGGGTAGCAGACTCATTGAAGTTTACGGAAAATGGAAGACAAAAATTATCATTTTGAGAAATGTGGGGGATAAAAATTCAAACAATTCCATAAAGTGGTAATGTAGAAAGTAGCACCATCTGCTCAAAAGATGTTCTAACAAAACAAATTGCTGAGTAGAGTTGTTGTAGGCTGTGTACTGCGTGAGGCAGCAACATCTGAGAGTACATGACACTGCAGACATTTTGGAGCTGAATATGCACTTATATGCATTATATTGTCTTTCAGCCAAAGGCAGTGAAATACCTTAGGGAAGGGGTGCTTTCTTCCAATTTGCACGGGCACAGTACGAGCTTGTGACAGCTTTCATAAGTGGTCAACTTAAATGTCTTAGACTATAAGGGCACATAAAAAAGACAGGGGCAAAATTCATCCCGCTTTACTTTCCTCTGCCAATTCATGTACATTATCATAATCAAGTTTATGCATTTGAGTAGTTACTATATGCTAAGCTCTTCATACTAATGAAAAAGACATAGGGGCATTCTTGGAGGAGATTACTAACAGGCCATTAGGGCAGATGGGGACAAGGTCACTAAGTACAACTGCAGTACAATATGTATTAACTGCTGTAGTATAGTAGCACATGCAATACTAAAAGGTGCAGGAGAGGCGTGTGGTCTCACTTAAGAGGACTGGCGGGGGGGCTTCTGTGAAGGTTTCTAAGAAAACTTGAGGTCTGAGTTGAGTCCTAAAAGATGGAAAGGAGTTAGCTAGGCAAAAGAGCAGAGAAGGGCATTCTAGGCAGAGGGAACAGCATGGAAATTGTGAGTACGAGTCGTCTCTCAGGGAGATAATTATGGTAGCTATCATGGTTTATACCTTGATGTACCCCCGCAAAGCCTCTTGCACTTATACGAAGGGCCAAGGGGAGGTAATTGGATTAGGAGAATTTATAGCTAACTTGCTGATAGGAGGTGGGGTCTGACTGGAAGAGGCAGGACACTGGAGGTGTGGCCTGAAGGGTTTATCTCTCCCTGCTACTCCCCTCAGTCTCACCATCCCCCCATGCCACGACCATTTATACTCTGCTATGCCTCTCTAGCATGTTGTCCTCCTTTGGTGCCAGCTGACCAAGGACTATAAACATGAGCCAAGTAAATCTTTCCTCAGCAATGAAAAAAGTGACTAAGACAGGTAGATCTGCATGAAAGGAACAGGGATGGCAATAAGGCAAAAATGAGTAAGAGGTGCTATTAGGTCCAATAAATACCAAAAAGACCATTGCAAGAACTACAGATTTTATTTTGAAGGCAGTGGGAAACTACTAATGATTGGAAATAGGTTAATACAACTTGGGTTTGTACTGTAGCAAAACCACACCAAAAATGAGATGAAGGTATCAACAGAAAGTTCCTCTAAAAGTTAAGTGAGGGTGCCCTGACTGAGCCTTGGCTTTTCAGGTAAAAAGAAGACTGGGGAGAAGCTTTAAGAAGTACTGTCAGAATCAGGTGAATAGACGGCTGTGTGACACAGGGGTCTCAAATGACCCAGGCAGCACCAGATACATAATTTGTGCGATGTGGTACAAAAAGAAAATGTTGGGCTCCACACTGGGCAAGGAGGCTCCAACCAGAAGACAACCTAGCCTGCCCTCCTGGTGAGTGTGTGTGACTGGCGCAGACTCCAGAAGAAGAAACAGATGTGCCTCTCTCAATCCCGCCATGTTGGGCAGGGAGGCTCCAACCAAAAGACAACCTAGCCTGCCTTCCTGGTGAGTATGCGCGATCAGCGTGGACTGCAGGAGGAGAAAGAGATGTGCCTCTGGTAGGCCTACCTGAGCGTGCTAAGTATCAGGGACTCCCGCTGCCCCCCTCCCCTCCAAGCAACCTGCTGGTTCAGAGGACTGGCTGAGTTGATAGCAATTATGGTACATGAGGCAACTAAATGCTTGTATTGTTCAGTTGATTTTGTAGGCCTGGTGCCAGCAGTCTGAGCATGTCTTGAGAGGATGATAGTATGCAATGTAGCAAAAATGGGGGATTCTTCTCTCTCTTGTCTGTGAGGCCCAATATTGTTCTCATTGTTTTGCTTTATTCTGATTAATTTTTTTTTCTCTATTTCATACTCTGTTTGGATTGGTTTTATTCTGTTTTGTTTTTGGTTTGATTTTATTATACCTGATGGAATGGACAACTATTCTGAAAGTAACAACATATACTATAATAGCTATTGTTTTCCTAGTATCTTTCTTTGAGGTTCTGTAACAGCTCTACTGCTTTGTTTTGATTGACTTTGTTCTGTTATATTTTGTTGGATTTTACTGCCTTTAAAATAAAAAAAAAAATATCAACTTAGGGACAGCAGACCAAGCATAGGATTCTTCTGAGCCACCTTAAATTGGCCTCGTTGCTATGATTCTCATTAACCAAGTGAATGAGTGGTTGAAGCCCTTTTTGGAGTGAACGTGGTGCAAACCAGTTTGAACATTTTTAAGTTTGAGGCCACTTAAGTTCAAGGATGGAGACATAAAAGCATAAATTTGAAGTGGAGCCTGAGGAATGAATCATGTTGCTTAGCCTTTGCATAAAGCAAGAATGAAAGCTCAAGCATCCCAGGAGCATCAGTAGGTTAATACCGATGGATAAAGAGTCATCTAACACAGAAGCTAATGAATTAGGAGGGCATTGTGAAAGCCAAGGAACAACTTAAACTCAGTAATTCCAATCTTTGCTCTTTTCAGTTTCATTCATTCCTTCACATTTACTGTTCAGAATCTACAGGTGCTTGTTATCTGTAGCTGACTTTTCTGTATTTGTTTGGAAGTTTTAAGTTTTAGAAGGCAGATTCCATGTCCACTTTTTTCTACCCCTGACAATAACTACTCCAATATATGGCTAAAATGTCTAAAAAATTAACCACATAAGAAAAGTTTTTTAAAGGTGAAACAATGTGGGCAACTTGGCTCTTTTCAACACTGTTGAAGAATGAGAATTTTTTTTTTTAAAGAGAAACTATCATACCAGTTATTTTTGAAGGGAAACAAGTTATGAAGTAACTACAAAAGTTCTTTTTATTATAATAAACCACTCTAGCAACTATACGTAGGTACACATATTGACACACATATACACATACATAGGCATGTGTTTATCAATACACATTGACAAATGAGGGAGGAGAAAGCCTTTTAAATTATTTTAAATTACAAGTCTACAACTCAGAAATACTTGCTAATACATTTTTAAAAGTGATTTAATACCCACTGGCCAGAAGTCAGTTTTTTTATACTGATGACTAAATCTGCAAAAACCAAAGTTGGAGGGGAAGCCTGGGATGGCGACCTGTCATCTGGGGATGGCAGAAAGAAGCCGTGGCCACCACTCCACACCCAGGCGACAGCTGGCCATTTCTTGGCTGGTGTTAGGGGAGCCTCTGGCTAAGGCTGAGGTTATTTTTATCTGCATTTTTGTTGGCTGCAGAGCAGGGCAGGTCCTGGCGCAGGCTCGGGTCTGACGCTGTCGCGTCCCGGGCCCTCGGGGCAGTGAGCCCTCCTCACTCCCGCCGAGGGACGGCCCAGGCCAGGCCGAGAGCTGCGCTGCCGTCCCCTCCCCGGCAAGGAAGCTCCGGCCTGGGGTCGCGCCCGCCTCTGCAGCATCCCGGCTACGGATAGCTCCTCCTGCCTCGTCCCGCCCCGCCCCGCCCGCGAACCCCAGCGCCCGGCCCTCGCAGGTCGACCCCACCACTGGCCCCACAGGAAAGACCCGGCCGCTCCCATTCCTCCAGCTCCCGGCTGCAGTGGGGCTCACAGACCTGCTCGGCCGCTGTCGCCGCCGCCGCTGCAGCCATCTTCCCGCGCCCACCGCCGCCGCCCAGGGATCTCCGCCGCTCCGCGCCTGCGCCTGCGCCCTGGCAGGGAGGCGGGCTCAGTCCCAGCCCCGCCCCCAGTCACGCCCCCCCCCCCCCCCCCCCCCCCCCCCCCCCCCCCCCCCCCCCCCCCCCCCCCCCCCCCCGCCCCTCCCCTCCTCTCCCCGCCCCTCCCCTTGCTTGGCGCCACTCTCCCCTCGCCTCCGCGCCTGCACAGTGGCTGCAGGTCGGGGTCGCCTACCTCCTTCCCTCAGCCCCGCCCGGATGGAGTTTCGAGCCCCAAAGATCTGGTAGCTCAGACTCTTCCTAACAGGGCTCCCACGCCGCCTCCAGAAGCCCCTGGAGTCCCCCAACAGGCGCCCTTAGAATACAGACCTCGGCTCTCCTCTTCTCCGCACCCCCGACAGTGGAGGGCTGTGCCGCCCTCCTTGGCTCACGACGGGCCAGGAGCGAGTGGGGACAAGGTGGACGAGGTTAACATGCCAATAGGTGTCTCACGCATCCTTGTATCTCCAGTACCTAGCACAGTAAGGAAACTTACTAAGTGTTTTAGAAATCTGACTGATATTCCAGTTTCTGCCTTGATTTGGCCAACATCTGTCAACTTAGGTGCTAAGATTGCCGATCTCTGTTTTTGACAGGACACTCCAGCATTTAACTTGGTGCCAATTTCTGTCCTTTTAGAAGACATATAATTCGGTCAGGACTACAGGTT
The DNA here is from genome assembly GCA_004363535.1 of Dasyprocta punctata. Taxonomy (NCBI): domain Eukaryota; kingdom Metazoa; phylum Chordata; class Mammalia; order Rodentia; family Dasyproctidae; genus Dasyprocta; species Dasyprocta punctata. The sequence goes on from RJWM01042846.1 coordinate 8,143, forward strand.
TAATGTGAGTCATTCCCAGAAGTATTATCTTCAACCCTCCATCCTCCCATAATGATCCTTAGAGGCCTCTGTGCTTGTCAATGTCTCTAATTATCCAAATAGTCTTACAAGTTCCTATTTTACAACTGGAGATATCAAGGCCCACAGAGGTAGTTGCCCAAATTTGCAACTATTGAAGAGCCAGGATCTGATTAAAGCCTTTGTTCTTTTTGACACACAACACAGCCATTATTTCTGCTGTTCCTTTTGCCTATTGTGTTATTAGCATTTGGAAGTACAAAGCAGCGTTCCCACAGGTTGGAGTATAAGTCAGGTTATGAGGACATTTATTGCTTTGTTTACCGTGCAGGGAGGTTGAATAATGTAGTCCAAAAGATATGTGCAAGTCATATTTGCCAGTACCTTTTGGATCCTTGAAGTTGAACTAGATCTTTGCAGTTTCCCATAGGCTGAACATTTGTGCCTCCTCATTCATATGTTGAAATTTGAATTCCCATGTGATAACACTGGGAAATGATCCTGATTTTGAAAAGGTGCTTGTTTCATTTTATGTAACTATCACAGAATACCTGAGAACAGGTAATTTATAAGAAACAGAGATTTATTGCTTACTGTTCTAGAGGCTGGGGAGCCCAAGGTTGAGGGACCTGAATCTGGTGAGGGACTTCTTACTGTGTGATCCCATGGCAGAAGGTAGAAGGCTGAGAACAGACTATAGAGAAAGAATTACACTCATCTTTTTTTTATTACACTTTTTTTTTTTAACCAGAGACACACTCTTGAGATAACCAACCGACTTCCATAAGAAAACAGTATCAATCCATTTTTGCGAATAGAAGTCTCACTTGATTTATATCCTTTTAAGTGGCTCAACTCTCAATCCTAATTCCTTGGAAATTAAGTTTCCAACCCATAAACTGGGGGGTGGGGTGGGGAGCAATTTAAATGTTGTACTTAAAAGCAATTTCAGCTGGATTGATGGCATACACTTGTAGCCTCAGCACTCAGGAGACTGAGACAGGAAGATTGCTGTGAGTTCAAGGCCAGCCTGGATTCCATAACAAGACCCTGTCTCAAAAACGAAAAACAAAACAAAACGAAAAAAGCAATTTCATTCATGTGGTTCAACAAAGGCAAGAAAATTTCCTTCAAATAGTAATACTACATGCCCTGATCCAAAGAAACAAGATCGTAACACATAGCAGTAGGACAAGAATAGCAAGGCATGTACGAAAGAGGATTAGGCCTGGAATGCATTTCTGGACTGGAACACAAACTATTCTCAAAACGATGATGGCTAATGGGGTTTGCAACAGTTTGGTGAGGGACACGTGGAAATCAAGACAGGAATCCCTTTGCATATCCTTGTAGTTTATTTCACATATTTATGTTTAATGTAGTATGAACAACACATGCATCACTCCACTTTAGTGAGAAGATTCAGTTAGCTTTTGTTGGCCTAACATTTCAAATTAAAATTCAGTGGACAAAATGAAAGACTTTCAGAAACACTATTCAGTTTAGATATTTGACACATTACACTTCTCTAGAGTAAATGACTTCTGGGTGTGTGGTAGGATATGACAATGTGAGAGTCTGTTAAATTTGCTTTGTTCCTCAATGGGATTATGACATCAGATATAAAGCAGCCAGTCATTTCCTTCCTTTCTTTCCTTTTTTCCTTCCCTCTTCCCTCCCTCTTTCCTTTCTTTTTTCCTTCCTTCTTTCCTTTTTCTTCCTTCTTCTCTTCCCTTTCCTTCCATCTTTCCAACCTTCCTTCCTCTCTCCTTTGTTGCTTTTTTCTCACCAGCTGGTTGGTATGCTGAATAAGCCTCTATCCTTTCTTTAAAGAAGCTCACAGGTTTATACAGGAGTCAGACAAGTTTTATATAATGTGGGAATTGCAACAGTGTCCAAAAGTTAAGGAGAAAAACAAAAGAAGAGAGTGATGAGGTTGGGCAGGTTGAGAAGTTAGGAAGTTTGTCAGTTTGATCTGGGTTTCAACTTATTAAAAGTAGAACTATAGAAAAATTCTTTGTTTATCTGCTATTCCAATAAGCTTGCAGAATAACTATACCCAAAAAAGGTGTTGAATTTTTTATTAGCTAATGCTGTCAGGGCAACTGTTAACCAAAAATGGAAACAAAGGTCAGATTTGCTCAATCCTGAACCTAACTAGCATGTTAAAACAACATTAAAGCTTGTTAGAACTGTAAGATACGTTAGAGCTCCTTTAGTCCATGCTTTTCATTTTATAGATGAAAAAATGTGGCACAGAGTGATTAAAGACTTATGAAAACTCATTAGAACTCGCTAAGAGTGTGATAAAGCAACAGTGTTCAGGTTCCAAGTTTATTGTTTTTTCAGCTTCCCCCAGAATTACCTATTTGATAAAATACTAAAGTAATCAAGTTGGCACAAAATTAGAACATCAAAATATTCTCCAAATAGAATCTTTATTTACCTGGTATTTTCTTTCATATATTAAAGCAAGTAGGCTTATTGACTTTTTAAATAGAAGCACAATCATGTTGACTGCAGGCTTATAAATTAAAGCATGTGAACTCCTTATTTTATTTTATTTTATTTTACTGAGACAGCATCTCACTATGTACTACAGGTTGGCCTTGAACTCATAGCAATCCTCCTGCCTCTGGGTCCTAAGTGGTGGGATTACAGGCGTGTGTCACCATGTCTGCCTTTTTTGAACTCTTTAAATCAGCTACATAAAGTGTTTGCACTCCAGGCTCTTGCTCTCTTGAGTTGATTGAAATTCAAAAGCTCTGCAGAAGGAAGTATCAGTAAAGGCATTTATGAAGATACTTGTTTGTTCCTATGCATGTAGACATTCTAAGCTTATATCAAGTAACCTTCCCAAAAACTGAGGAATGGGGGGTCAGTTGATTGGCCTGATCTTTGATGATATGTGTTCTAGTGTCATCTCTTTGGCATTGATGAAAGAGGGCTTCAAGAAACAATCATACAAATATTGTTTCTATGCTTCCTTTAAAAAAAAAAAGAACTAAGACACTTTCATCTATGTTGTTCCATGCTCTTTTTCTTTAAGTTTGGTTATTATTTATTTATTTTTAAGAGAATAAAACCAAATAAAATAAAACAATAAATCCAATGAGAACAAAACAGTGAAAGCGATATAGGACTTCAAAACAAGAAATCAACAACGACTACAGCAATGCCTCTTGTTGTCTTCAAAAGAGCTGCCCATATTGTCAGACATAACAAAATCAAACAAAACAGAATAGAATAATCAAAACAAAACAATGAAAACAATATAGGACTTCAAAACAAGATAACAGGATTCAACAATGGCTACCATAATGTATCTTGTTATCTTCGAAATAGCTGTCCATACTATCAGATATAATCAAATCAAATTAAAAAAAACAGAATAAAACCAAACCAAACAAAGCAATGAAAATGATACAGGACTTTAAAACAAGATAATAGAGAATTAACAATGGTTACCACCTTCCGTTTTTAGATGCTTCTTCCCATTTCACTTTCACAATATCTGTGGTACATTTTGGACCCCACTAATTCCCTTCAGTGTTTTATACTAGGGAGTCAACATGATGTTCACATATGTGAGTCTGAACCATTTCACCCAACAGTGTGATCACAAGTTGCATCCATTTACCTACGAGAACCTTGTGATTATCCTTCTTTATAGCTGAGTAGCTTTCTATTGTATAACAATGCTTAAAAAATCTTTCTTATCCATTCTGTGGTTGATGGGCAAGCTACCCCTGCTTTTTTCTGGTTCCCTGTCACATGGAGTATTGTTTTATCTCCTCTTACTTTCAGTCTATGAATTTCCTTTCAAGTTAATGTGTTTCTTGTATACCGCATATTGATGGATCTTGTTTCTTTATCTACTCTACTTGTGTTTCTTTTTATTGGTGAATTGAGGCCATCTACATTAATGGTTATGGCCAACATGCACTGGTTCATCTCTACCATGCTTTTTTCCTGCTGTTGGCTCCCTACTTTTCCCCTCCATTCAGTTGCCTGCCCTGCCCAGTGATCCCACTCTGCTGCTGTTCCTGGGACTGGTGTCATTTTTATCTCTCTAAAATATCCTTCAGTACGCTTTGTGGGGTTGTTTTGGTGGTCACAAATTCTTGCAGTTGTTCTTTGTCATGGAAGTATCTTATATTTCCATTATTTTAAAAGATAATTTTGCAGGGTACTTCAATCTGGGTTGGAAGTTGTTTTCTTTCAGGACTTGAAATATTTCACTCCAAGCTTTTCTTTTTCTTCTGTTTTTTTTTCTTTTGTTCAGCACTGGGACTTGCACTCACAACCTCATGTCTGCCAGACAGGCACTTAAGCCACTGAGCAAAACTCCTGGCCCTTGTTTTTGAGGCAGGGTTGCCCTATGTAGCTCAGGCCAGCCCAGTGCTCGCATTGTAGCCCAAGCTGGCTTCAAACTCACAGCGCTTCTCCTACCTCAGCCTCCCAAGTGCTGGGATTAAAGGTGTGCACCACCACACCCAGTCTCCAAGCTCTTCTTGAGTTGATAGTTTGTGTTGAGAATCTGTCATGATTCTGATGAGTTTTCCTTTATAGGTGATCTGTTTCTTTTCTCTAACAGGCTTTAATATTCTGTTCTTGTGCTGAATTTCTGGGATATTGATTATTATGTGTCTGGGTATAGATTTATTTTAGTTATGGCTAGTTTGCCTCACTTATTTGCATATCAGGTCCTTTTCCCTTGCTTGGGAAGTTCTCTGCTATTACTTCTGTAAATAGTCTTTTTATGTCATTTGTGTTGACTCCTGCTTTTTTGCTTATACCTATCATTCTTAAATTATTTTTCTTGCATCATCTTGCAGTCATTGAATTGTTATTTCCTGGTTCCTTGTTATTTTTAAGAGCTCTTTCCTTTTGTGATCACTAGTTGCAATCCTGTCTTTAAGGTCTGAAAGTCTATCTTCATTTTCTTTCAAGTGGTTTTGCCAGCTTTCAATAAAGTTTTTAATTTCCTAGATATCTCTTTGAGTCTGTTTCAGGCATTCAAATTCTGTATATTGTTCATTCAAGGTTTCCCTCATTCTCTTATGCTCCTTATTTTAAATTCATATCTTCTTTAGATATGCTCAGCAACACTTTTATTATGTTTGCCATTTCTTCTTTTACTTGAGATATTATTTCTCATCTAAATTATTTTACAGCATCATGGAGTAGTTTCTTTACTTCAGTTGCCATCAGCCCAGAAATTTCGGTTGTGCTACTTCCACTTTCTTCCATGTCTGTGTCTCTTGGACTTGTTCCATTTGGGCTGGAGGCCAGAGATTGCCTTTTGCTCCTTTGTCTTGACATTTCCCTGGGCTTCTCCAAACAAGCAGGTTGTGCGATTCCAAGCACTTCTCACGTTCCATCCACAGTGTAGGGGATGGGTCAGGTGCCTGAGTTTCTCCTAACTCAGATTCCTTGGGAGGTGGTGGGATACAGGATAGGCTTCTCCAGAAGCTCATGACTTCTCCAAGGTGTGGCTGGTTGGTTCTCCTGGCCCTCACTGGCTACAGGTCCCTGAAGGTGATGGTGGCTGGCAGGATTGTAGGGTTGGGGCTGGCTGCTACTTCTCCTGGCCCACACTGTCTACCCGTGGGAGAGTCACAATGGCAGCCTGCATGCACACAGTGGCTGAGTTGGCTGCTTCTCCCTGCCCAGGCTGGTTATCCTCAGGAGAATCCTATATTTTTGCTTTTACTTTTATTTATCTCTTAATGAACATTTAAATTTTTTTATTTGTATATGTTTGCAGCACATAATGATTACATTCATTGTAGGGAGTTGGTACACATACATATCACATCTTAATCCTTTTATTTCCCCCTCCCTTCCCTTCCCTCTCCTTTTCTTCCATCTCTTGGTCCCCTGTAAACCTGGATATGCATGTATCACTGTAATATAATGTCTTTAACTCTTTTTGGAAGATACCTAGAAGG
>RJWM01042847.1:0-14115 GCA_004363535.1 Dasyprocta punctata
CAAAGAAAATCTTTCAAAATTTGTCACTACATGAAGATATTTTAGACCTAACGTTTCCCTGGGCAAAACACTGTAAATAATTTTAATTTCCCTGTGGCCATAAAACGAAATAGTCAATCTAGGCCATTAGAATTATTCTTTGAAAGCAAATATCTCCTCAATATGTCTGCTTTTGCCCCATGCAGTCAGTTTATGTCCACACAACTGTTTTATAAGCTACACATACACTGAAATTGATCTGGAATGAAGCATGCCTGAACTTGACAATGAATATGTTACAAAATGAACAGCTAATGATCTAAAATCATATGATAATGATATTCTAATTCCACACAGCCTCCACTCTTTCATGTCCTGCTGTTGACAAATCAATTTAAATATCTTTGATCAGTTATTACCTAGTTTCATCTTCAGCTCTTATTTTCTTTCTTCTATTGTTCTTGCCTCAGACAGACAGACTCTGGCTGCTAACCTTGGCTCATCTTCAGTTAATGTCGTGAGCTTCCCATGTTCTGCATCTATGACTAGTGAAGAAATGGCGCTACCTGCTTATTATGAAGCACATCATGATTACAACCTTTATGAAATTTTACCCATTCTGATTTTCTGTAGTGCTTTTTTTTTTTACCATGAATGCTTATTGGACTTTATCAAAAACTTTTTCTGCATCTATTGAGATGATCATGTGATTTTTGTATTTGGCTCTGTTGACGTAGTGTATTACATTTATTGATTTGTGTATGCTGAACCATCCCTGCATTCATGGGATGAATCCCACTTTATCATGGTATATAATCTTGATAATTTGCTGCATTCTGTTTGCTGGTATTTTATTGAAAAATTTTGAATCAGTGTTCACTAGGGAGATTGGTCTGTGCTTCTCCTTTTTGGATGGGCATTTCTCTGGTTTTGATATCAGAGCAATACTTGCCTGGAAGAATGAGTTAGGGAGAATTGCTTCCCTTTTGATTTCATTAAAGAATTTGAGGAGTATTAGCATTTAATATTCTCTAAATTTCTTGTAGAATTCAGCTGTGAATCCATCAGGACCTGGGCTTTTCTTTGTTGGTAAGTTTTTAATCAAGTTTTCAATTTTAGTAACTGACATTGGGTTATTCAAAATTGCTATATCTTCTTAATTCAGCTTTGGTAATTCATACATTTCGTAGAATTGGGTAATCCATGCATTTCTAGGAAACTCTCCATTTCTTCCATGCTTCCCAACCTATATGAATAAAGTTTTTCAATGCAAGTATTGTTAATTTTCTGAGTTTATATAGGATCTGTAGTGAGTTCACTCTTCTCATTCCTCATTGCATGAATTTGAGTTTTTTTCTTTGCATTTCTTGAAAAGGTTAACTGGGGTTTATTGATTTTGTTTATCCTTTCAAAGAAAAAAAAAACTCTTCCATTCATTAATTCTTCATGTTCTTTTCTTAGTCTCAATTGCATTAGTTTCTTCTCTGATCATTATAATTTTCTCTCTTCCATGATCTTTGATCTTGATTTGCTCTTCTTCTTCTATAAACTTGAGGTGCAGCTTGAGGTTGTTTATTTGTGCTTATTCTGTTTTCCTGATGTGAAACTTCAGTGCTGTATATTTCCCTCTCAGGATTGCTTTCATTACATCCCACATGTTCTGGTATATTGTATCTGCATTTTCATTTAATTGTAGAAATTGTTTAATTTCTTCTTTAATTTCATCTGTTACCCATTTGTTGTTTGGAAGGGTGTTACTTGATTTTCATGTGTTTGAGTAGCTTTTGCAGTTTCTTTTTCCATTAATTTCCAGTTTCATTGAACTATAGTCAGATAATATGCTTTGGATAATTTCAATTCCTTTGCATTTACTTAAGCATGTTTTATGAGATAGTATGTAGTCCATTTTTTAGAATGTCCCATGTGCAGTGGAGAAGAATGTGTTTTCTGATGTTGCTAGGTGGAACATCTATAAATATCTATTAAGTTTTTTTTCTCACAGGTTTGATCCAGTTCTGTTATTTCTTTGCTATCATTTGACCTAGTTGATCTATCACCTTATGACAATGACCCTATTATAATTTTGTTATCACTTATTTGATTTTTCAATTGTATTAATAAACATTTTGCCAATCTATTTCTTTTGATTGATTGATTAAGGTGATTTACCTCGAAGATTATAACTGACATGTATTGGCTTATTTTTGTCGTGTTATTTTCCTTTTGATCATTTCCTGCAATTTCCCTTCGTTTAATTGCTTGCTCTGCCTACTGATTTCTTTTCACTGTTCTGGGAAATGTGATCATTTTTATCTCAATGTAGAATATCTTTTAATACTCTTTCAGGGTTGGTTGGGTGGACATAAATTTCTTCAGCTGCTCTTTGTTATGGAAGAATCTTATTTCTACATTAACTTTGAAAGATAGTTTTGCTTTGCATTATGCATCTATTTGGCCTGCAAATTGTTTTCTTTCAGGGCTTGAAATATTTCACCTCAAGCTCTTCTTGACTTGAGTGTTTATCTTGAGAGCCTGGTCATGATTCTAATGGCCTTTCCTTGATAGGTGATGTTTCTTTTCTCTAACATTTTTTTAAATTTTCTGTTTTTGTGCTGAATTTCTGGGATCTTGATTATTATATGTCTCAGTGTAGATTTATTTTGGTTATGACTGTTTGGAATTCTATGGGCCTCGCTTATCAGTATATCAGATTCTGTTCCTCTTGGGGAATTTTCTACTATTTTATTTTTTTTAATGTCATTTACATGGCTCCTACATTTTCATTGACACCTATCATACTTATATTGCTTGTCCTTGTATTGTCTCAGAGATACTGAATTGCTATTTCATGGTCCCTTGTTATTTTTAAGAGTTCTTTTCTTTCATGTTCAGCCTTGATCCTGTCTTCAAGGTTTGAGAGTTTATCTTCAGTTTCATTCAAGTGGTTTTGTCAGATTTTAATGGAATTTTTAATTTCCTGAATAACTCTGAATGTGTTTCATGCATTCTATTTCTTTCCTGTATTGTTCATTCAAGGTTTCCATTATTTTCCTATGTTCCTGTACTTTTTTTTTAATCTATGTGTTCTCTGGCTATGCTGAGCAATTCCTTCTTTAAGGTAGCTCGTGCTTGCTTGCTTGCTTTCTTTCTTTCTTTCTTTCTTTCTTTCTTTTCTTTTCTTTTTCTTTCTTTCTTTTTTAATCTGGGAGATTGTTGCTGATCTTATTTCCTCTATAGCCTCATGGATTTCTTTCTTTACTTCACTCACTATCTTTTTAGAAATTTCATGTGTGTGTCTCCCAATACCTTTTCTGTCAATGTCTCCTGTGTTTGTTCCAGATAAGTTGTGGGTTTGATATTGTAGTTTATTTTTTCACTTTGTCATTTTTAGCTCTTGGTTAATATTTTGGTCTTTTCAATGTCACTAGTGTCAATTGCCTATCATATGTGTCTTTGGGTCCTACTGTGCGACTGACATTCACCTAGTTTCTGGGTTTCATAGTATAATTCTCCCTGCTGGACCAATTGGGTGAGTCCTGGATTCCTCCTGGGCTGACTAGTCTAAGAGTATTGATATGAACCAACCCTTAACTTGTATTTTTACCCTGGTTTCAAGCTGTTACAGGCCAACAGACCACTTGTCCATGGTGTGTGCCCCAGCTCAGCCCTCCTGTGATGCTGGGAATCTCACAGGCTTAGTCGGGTTCTTCTGGGTGGGAGGAGGCCTCATCACCACTCTTGTAGGCTCACCTCAGGTCCTCTGTGTGCAAGAAGTGTTCACCCACACTTTCACCAGACCACAAACATCCTCCAGGTGGGGAGAGGACTCACCCCTCCCTTTCTGTACCTGCCAAAGCCCTCTGGGTAGGGCAGGAGTCACCGAGACTCCTGTTGACCCACTGAGTTCCTCTAGTTGAGGAGAGACTCACCCACACTCTGGCCTGCCTGCTGAGGTCCTTTGGGTGAGGGAATGGGTCACTGAGGCTTCTACTAGCCCACCAAAGTCTTCCAATGGTGTGAAGGGTTGCCAACACTCCCAGTGACCCACAGAGGTACTGCAGGTGGGGGAGCAGTGACCAAAGCTTCTGCTGGCTGCAGAGGTCCTCCAGGTGTGGGGAGAGGCAGCTGATACTCCTCCCAGCTGCTGAGGTCCTTTGGGTGTTGGGGAGGGGTGACCAACACTGCCATCAACTGCTGAGCTCCTCTGGGTATGGGGGAAGTGTTGCCTATGCTTCTGCCAGCTGCTTAGTTCCACTGGGTACCACCTGAGACCAACTTTCAGGCTAGTTGGTGAGTCCTGTATTCTTCCCAGGCTGACTAGCCAAGTGATACTGATGTATACCACCCACTGGCTTGTATTATTACTGTTCCTTCACCTTTTTGCCAGGCAACAAGTTCCAGCTGACTATCTTATGCACCCTATTCAGGGTCCTACTGTGTTGCTGGGAATTTTTCAGGCTTGGCATGGTCCCCTGGAGGTACAGTGGGCTCCCCCACATGGTCGCAGTAAGTTGCCATTTTAAAACAATTTTTTTCCTGTTGGTAGAAAGAATCTAATGAGATAATCTGTCCATATGAATGAATTAAGTGTAAAGCAGACTACTCAACCTTTCTTTCCAAGAGAATGATCCATTTTCTCTTTAAGATAACCCTCTGAAATAGATCAATGATAAATATAGGAATCATGATTTCTGTATATGTTATAAAATATAAAGCAAATGCTATAAGGCATGTTTTGCCTTCCTGGAACTATTTCATTTTCATTCATAGTAAACAGCTAGCTGACATATCTCAATATTTTATTTGAAAGAGTTTTCTGAATGTCAGAATGCCATAAATTACATTTAGTCATGTTCCTTGCAAACTATTTGAAAACATAATGCACATTTATGTTTTATGTACACATAAATAAAATACATTACCATGGAAGGTACATGATGTCCTTCTTATTATATGTCTTGGACTTCATGCTGTAAAGAAATTAAGCAAGATTATCAAAATGTTACTCATTCTTAGACGTCTGGGCTTGCCATCGATCTATTATGAGGAAGGAAATTATCCTTAGTTGGAAATTATTTTTTCTACTGAAAATTGCTAGAAATATAGAACACTCAGTGTGAAAGATGTCATTTAAAAAACTACACAAGGGACTGTGTTATTAAACTGTGACTGTCTACTTCGCACTTGCTGTTTGATTATCTTCTTGGTGTCTTAATTTGCATGTAAGGGCGTGATCAAAGGCCAACAAGACTTTCTTTGATTGCCATATGGTCACCTACATTCATCAAAATCTTTGGGTTTTAAATTATACATAAAATGTGCAACATTTTGTAGCTAAATAGTTCAGATTTAATGTCAACATTAGCCTTTTTATTTCATTATTAAGGTTTTTGTGATATGATATAAAACAATTAAGTCTTGCATGGATACTGATCACTACTAATGCAAAAAAACCGGAAGAGCCCTTCAGTGTTGTCAGGGAAAGCTCTTGCAACAAGCGTAGGTGTGTGAATGCAGAGAAATATGATTCAGTGACACAGATGCACAAAATCACCAACAATTGAGGATGCAATAGATTGGCGATGAGGATGAGAGTGTAATGAAGGATGATTTCTGTCTTCTCATTCTATAAACTTGATTTTTTAATCAAAGTTTTGATTGTGGAAAATCCACACATATATATCTTGGTTATTAGGATTTTATTTTTTCTTTTTCTTTTATACTTTACAATTTCTACTTTAATTGTGGTTATTTGTTTTCAAATTTTTGTTGCTCTTTGTGTTTTTGTGTTATGGATGATCTGATCAAACAATGAATGTGATCTTTTTTACATCATTTCAATTTAGCACATTTTACATGCTTGTGCTCCTTTGCTAACCTAAACTTGCAGTATCTGGTATAATAATGTAGAATTGTTACTCCAGATTTCATCTTGAAAATGTACTTTTCTTTTCAGATTCTTTCTAAGCAATTTGGTGCATTATTTCAATGAGGTTATTAAGAAGACTTGATCTTAATTTTATATTTTATCTACCAGATTCAGTGTGGAAGAGTGAATTACTCGACCTTTTGGTATGTCAGAATACATACATGTCTTGTGCAGTACTATATCCCAGGGCCCAGGTCAGAGTTTCATTGAATGGATGGGCAAATTGTAAACCAATTACAAAGCCACAGCAAGTATGTAAGCCCAGCACCAGAATATTAAACTTCTAAGCTGGGGATACGGCTTAGTGGAATGGTGACTCCCTAGCAAGTGTGAGGACCCGAATTTGATTTCTAGTACCAAGAAAACAAACAAAAGAAAACTTCTCTCTGCATCCTGAGTACTATACACATTTAAATAATTGATTTAAGTAAGGAGTAAAATTCAGGGTTCAGAGGATGATACAAAGCTTTCTGAATCACAAGGAATTATCTTGATATTTTGCATTAGGAATCTGTTGTTAAAAAATTAATATAGTTTCTAATATTCTTATCAATCTAGTTCAGTGTGACAAGTTGGGGTAAAATATTTCTAATCAATACTTAGGCATAAGAATCTCCTGGTATCAGGGCTGGGGATTTAGCTCAGTGGCATAAGTACCTGTTTGGTAAGTGTGAGGTCATGAGTTCAATCCCTGGTGCCACAAAAAAAAAAAAAAAAAAAAAAAGAGAGAGAGAGAGAGAGAGACAGAATCTCCTAGTGTCTAAGCAATATGTGTTTTTTGTTTTTATAAATTAGTGGTTCCCAAACTGGGAATGTACATGGAGATTTCATAAGAAACATGATGAAATATTCTTCATTACTATTTTAAATGTAAGAGGTCAAAATATCTAGCAATAAACATTTAGAATGATTGTCACTATCATACAGCCAGGTCTTGAAGAATCGACTTCATTTTTCTATTAAAGTTACATGTACCCCTTTCCCATCTTCTAGGTGTGAAAGTATTTAGTGTATGCAAGGTTGTGTTGAAGCAAGAGGCATGCTCATAACTCTTTTGATCCCTGTATCAGAAAGCACTACAAGAAAATGTTTCTCCTCTTCTCTCACTTAAACATGTTACATGGTGAATTTCAAAAGCATTTTTTATTTTCCATGATAATAGAGATTGAGGAACGTTTGATTACAATGAATGATTTGGAGGCGGAGTCACATCTTTCATGTATTGCATAGGATATAAATCTTCAAAGCTGAAAATTCATAGACAAAGTTACAAAATGATTCTAAGGTATAATAGAATATTCAAAAATTGAATGAAAAAGTTTGCTTAAAATAATTTTTGGGGACTAGAGATATTTTTAAAAGTTTGATATTTTCATGGTATGTTAGTAATCATGGTAAAGTCTCATGTAGATACACTGTATATGTGTCAAGATACATAATTTAAACCATTACTTAAAAAATATGACCCAGAATTATTCATTCTATGCTCCTAAAATATTAAAATTAATTAAAATATCATGTTTATGTATAAGACTAATGTTTAAAAATAATATTACTGATAATAGTATCCCATTTTAATTCAGTTATCTGAAGAGTGCTATAAGATTACACACTTGAGCATATTCTTTTAGGACTACAGTCATTGTTATGTTGTTTTTAATTATTTAAAAACATTGTTCTTATTCCAATCTCTTACTTGTTTTAATTTTTAAGAATATTATTTTTCTTTAGTTGTCTACCAATAAACAAGTAAGCAATCTTTCAGATTGAAGTATCTGGTACCTACATTTTTATCTTTAAATATTAAGATCAATAGAGTTTTAAAAAAATATTTAGTAAATATAATTTTATTTTAAATGTGAAATTTTACTTCATTGTTGCATTTATTGTTTAGGTTTACTTTTGATTAAGCCTATTGAAAAAATGTCCTAAAATTCTGAAGAAAGTTTTTAAAGAAAATAAAGACAGTAAAACAATTAATCAAATGTACTTTGACCCTTACTGTACTATTATAATAAGAAAGATCTCCCCCTGAACTGCTCGTCACTTTAAGCAGAATGGGTTTATAACGTTCTTTCTGATTTCCGCGCTGTGTCTGAACTTCCCGTGTGTTTATACCATGCACGGCAGGACTGAACACTGATAACGCGTTTTGAAGGACTGGACCTCCCAAGAGCAGTTCCGGCTCGGCCGGCTTCCAAGCGCTGTCCCTGTCACTGAGGACTGTACTCTCTGAAGGGTTTCCAGAAGAGGTGGTGTGGCTGTGCTCCGCGGTGAACAGCGAAACCCTGCACCTGAATCGGTTGACTGGGATGGTAGCTCCTCGGCTGTCTGAGCGGACTTCAATCATGATACTGTTGGCCGCCTTGGAGTCCACTGCGCAGTGCTGCTGCTGAGCACTCATCGACTTGAAAATGTTCCCCGAAACTTTAAGTACTAATTCTTGTGATCTTTTTTTGTTATTTGGAACCACTTGTGTTTTCTTTATTCATGATATGTTAGTATTATGTCAAATCTTCTGTAAACAATCTTGTGAGTCTTTTGTTTTTCTTTGCCCGGAGTTGTTTACATGAATGAAAGCCTTCCATTTGCAATATGCATAAAGCTCCTGAATATCCCCACACACTCACCATTACGGTTGCCTATCTCTTGGAAGACCCCGTGAGTGGATGCTCCACCAAGGAGCCCAAACTGATTTTCTTCTATCATAACTACTCTACAAACCAAGTCACAGCTAATGAATATTCAGTCAACAATATTCACATGATGTTATAATGGACAAAGAAAAGCACTTATTTTTCCAATGTCTGATTTGATTTGTACACAGGAGGATGTAAATGCAGGGACAAGCATAATGTGTTAACTGAAATTGAGAGGTCACAGAAATTTCTCTAAACAATGAAAACTGCTCTCTCAAAAGCATGCCTAATAGATAAAATGGTTTTTTTTTTTACTTTAAAATCTTCACCTGAATGATAGGCATTTGAGAACTGAACACATTTCCTAATAACCTCTCAGTCTGTGAGCATTCTTTTTTTTTTTTTTTTGCGGCACCTGTGATTGAACTCACAACCTCATGCCTGCCAGGGCAGGCGCTTAAGGCACTGAGCCAAACTCCCGGCCCTGGTTTTCTGAGGCAGGGTCGCACTATGTAGCTCAGGCCGGCCTTGCGCTCACGTTGTAGTCCAAGCCGGCCTCGAACTCACAACGCTCCACCTACCTCAGCCTCCCAAGTGCTGGGATTAAAGGCGTGCGCCACCACGCCCAGCCTGTGAGCATTCTTAAGCCACAGAGCATCAAAATTAGTTCTGAGTGTTCACAGTTTTGTCATGAATGTTGGATACCTGATATTCTAATTTCAAATAATTAGCAGCCGTGATAGTCACTGGATCTTGATTTTAATTACTTCCTATTTTTTAAGTATTTGCGTTGCTTCTATAGAAACCTCCATTTCTGCCTCTTTATCTTAGTTTTTTTGTATTTGTGCTTCCACTCTTCCTCAGAAAGATCTCCATGTTTACATTTGGGGCTGAGTCTACGACATAGAAGAGGACTTGTGAACTTTATGGGCTCAGGAATAATAAGCAAATGTTTTAGGTAACACATCACCTGAGCTGTAAACCAAGGTTGATTAAAAATTCTTGCTCTATGGAAATATTTTATGAAGACCACATTTCAACCATTCAGAGCGTAAGCCCAGGTCAAAATGTGGTCTTCCCAAGTGACTGCGCAAGGAGGAGGAAAGTGTTGAAAACTTCTCTTGTCAGGCTGCCTTTCAACTTCATTGAGCCTGGAAAGGAAAATGTGCACTGGAAACAAAAACTGAAATTCTAAGAAAATATATGTGATTTGTTCACTTGATTTGCATTCCAAGCTATGATTTTCATAAACAGGTGAAGAATTGTGTTAATTCGTCTGCATGAAATGTTTCCAAATCACTTACGCATACTTGTGTGTATACTTCCCATTAAAGCAGTAGAAATTATTTGGAAGGGACAAATTGTAGGGCTGGGCTGTCTATCACTGAAGGTTTTGTCAATTTGGATCATCATATCATTTATTAAAGGAAATAAACTGGAAAACTATGAATAAATGATCCATATGCTTTTGTCATAGAGCACTGACAAAATTGCCCAAGTCAAGCCTGAGTTCCACTTTTGATACCTGTGTGTCTCAGGTTATCCAAGTTCCTTTTATTTGATCTTCTGTAAAATTGGGTAATAATGACACTTACTTTGGGACTGTTATGGGAATATACTGTTTAACAGAACATAAAACCCACCACTTTGCGCAGTGAGTCTCCATTCCTGTTGAATTCTCTGTGACCTGAGCCTGCAGTAGCAAAATTGACTGCATGGCTTTTGTACACCAAGTGGACACTTGTGTCCACTGATTTGTGCTACACACAAGAGTCTTACACGTCGTGGTATGAATGAACTGTAATTATTTGTACTTATGCTGAGGCAATATTACTCTTTTGGTATCCTTAGAGCACTGCAGCTTAGTTCAGTCTTACTGGTAATATTACTAATAAATTCTTTGATTCTCAGAATCCAATGATTTAAGTGTACATAGAATTAATTTTTATCTCCTATGTTTTAAACTTCAATGAAGAATATTTCAGATATATTCAATTTCTGCATCTTTGGAATTCAACTATAACAAGTATGCAAAAGTTTTCTATAACAGTCTTCATTTGTTTATGGTAAATCCAAAGCCAAAGCTTGTGTTGGTTTTTGTTATTGCTTTTTTGACTTTCATATGACACATATTATAGGAATTTACATAAATATTTTGACATTATTTCATCAGCTCTAATAACTTTGATATTCTATATAGAATTTCTGTTACTAGACAATTGAAGAACACTTACAAACTGTTTCAGTATTTCCCAAAATTTTCACTCCATTACTCCCATGAATAATAATATTTACATGGAAGATTTAACTGAAATAGAATTTGGAAACTTTTACAAGAAACCTACTGACATGATTCATCTCATGTTCTTTAAATGATACAGTTGTAAGAAAAAAATGAACATTGAATTTATATAAAATTGTAAAATATTCTCATTTTGGAGGAAAAAGTGTAACATGCTCTGTAAGTAAAATATTGACTTACATTTTATTTGTAAGTATTTATAATCTCAACATTTTATTTCCAGTTACCAAAAACGATAAATTACACTCACAGATATAGACACACACTGACACAAATACACATATCCGATGCTGCTACTCATAATTAATGTGAGTGGTCTTAATTTCATTTATTTCAGTTATATTGCAATGCAATTAAATTTTTATATCTAGTATTTTACTTTTAAGAAAGAGTGCTGTGTTAATATCTGTTGTGAAATTGTATTTAAGAATCAGTTGGAATTCTCAATTTCAATTCTTTAAATACTGTTTTTGTAAAATGTTCACACTTTGGTGCTAGTGTATTTACTTCAAATTCTGTTGTCTGAAGTTAGATTCTCAAGTCTTCTAAACCCATGCACTGCATCAGCACCCATTATCCTATGCTCATGGGCCTGAGAGCTGTGTTTATCAGCTTTCCGTCAGTGTAATGAATACCTGAGAAAAATTCCATAATAAAAAGGAAAGATTTACTGTTGCTCAGAGGTTTGGGTCTGAGATTACCTAACCTGTTTCTTTGGTCCCGTGGTGAGCCCAGCAGGAGCTGCGGCAGTGATACTTAGCATCTCTTGACCTCATGAACTGAAAGCAAAAATGAGATGAAGAAGCCGGGGTCACACTCTTCCCTTCCAGGACACATCGGCCAAAAATGCTGGTCTCCACCAGTGTTTAGAAGTTAAACTGTCTCCCACAGTTGTATGCTACCGTCCAAGTCTTCACCACCGTGAAGTCTCTGGGAAACACTTTAGGTGCATACTATAGTATAGCAACTTTCTTTAATTTTATTCATGTATTGAAAATGTTACTAAATAACTTTTTCCCTCAGCACTGGAGATTGAACCCAGCACCTTTGCTCTGAGCTGCATCCCCAGATCCTTTTATGTTTTAGTTTTATTTGGCATAGGGTGTCACCAAATTGCTAGTTGCCCAGTTTCATCTTGAACATGTGGTTCGTCTGCCTCAGCCTCCCGGAGTATTGGAATTAGACGCATGTGTCACCATGCCTGGTTTATATGATTTATTTTTAAATCAACAACTTTCCTTCAAATGAATTAGGAGTGTTTCCCAGATTGTAGAACAAATAAATACTTGGATCCTTTTTTATTATTATTTTAAGACCTATTTTTTGAAGTATAATGATTGCACTAATACTGCATATATTTAATGGGTACAGTTTCAGGTGTCTGGACACATGCATGTATCCATGGAGCTAGTAGCACACTTCCCAAGGAATAAAGATATGTCCTACCTCCAAAATTTTCCTTGTGTACCTTTGTTGTTTTCTCTAGAACATACTCTACATTCATTCATACCATTGAAAGAAACTCCCAATGTTTTCCTGCCTCCAGCTCCTCATAACCATCATTTTTTCTCCACTTCTATGAATTTGATTACATTAGACACCTCATATAAGCAGATTTCTGCAGTAGTTTTCATATTTGACTCGAATATTGCCCTTAGTATTATGTTCTCTTTGTTCATGAGTATTGATGAATGGCAAAAATTGTAACAGAGCAGTATTTTATTAAGACACATAAATATATACATAGATCTAGCTATCTAATATATGTTCATAGATATTCACAAACACACACTCAACAGTGGATATTTATTCAAAAGATTTAGAATCCTGAAAAGATATACGCATCATGGTGTTTACTGGGGCGTCATTGTAACGGTTAAAATATGCAAACAACCTAAATGTCCATCGTTTCACGGTGGATAGAACACACACTGCTGAAAATATTCTCTGCACAGCCCACACTGCGGTAGCAAAGAGCTGACTGCTTTTACTGAGCTCATTTTCTAGGACTGAGGCTGAGAAGAAGCAAGACGTGCGATTTTGATCTTAGGAAGTCATCACTGTGATATTTATTTAATTATTTTCATCTGCAAGATAATGTTTGCATAGATAACATTTGTTGCCAACTAAGCACATACTCATTTACTGCTTTAGTTTGCTCAGGAGTATTTTTTAACACACCTACACTCAGTTTGAATATTTCATTCTGGAAATTCTACCTGGTGCAATTCACTACACGTAAGAACTGATATCGGTGAATCTACCAGTAGGGGTGGAAGCTTTTTAAACCTAGCCGTCTTCTGGATTTGTGTCGCTTTTATGTCATCTTCATCTGGTTGCTTCCTGTTATGTCTTTATTTACTTGTTTATTTTTTTCACTGAAGAAATATTTTACTTTTTAAATTTGTATTTAATTTGCAGCTGGTAATGATTACATTCTTCTTGGGGAGTTGAGAACAAGCACGTAACATTTCTTCATCCTTCCTCCACCCCTTTCCTTGCCTCTCCTTGCCCCTCCTTCCACTGACTGGCCCCTCCTCTCTTGCAAATGAATATCTCTGTATTTCTTATAGATGCTTTCATTTCTTTGCTAAATTTTTAGGTAACGTAATGTTGAAAATTTCAGGTAGACTGGGGAAATAAGCAACTTTACAACTGTATGTGACATTTTAGGTTTAGTCGTTGATTATAGTGCTTTGGAAACAACTTCTTGAGCTTAACCTGGAAAATATAACTGATCTCTGGATATTTCTCAATTTGTGTTTTAAAAATGTTAAAATGAGTTTACTTATTTTTGGTTTAGTGCTCCTGTTGTCTGGAACCATTACAGCATTTCATAGGTTGATCATTTACAAAAGGTTTACAGTTTAAGGGATAGTAACATACAGAGGAAAATGAATTAAATTTGAGATCACTTTGTGTCTGACCTATTATCATGTTTATAGGATAGGAAATATTTTGCACTAATTTTCATATAACTCATTAAATACCATTTTAATATTATAATAAATGTATGCTTGTATAATATCCAAAATTTTTCAAAAATAATTTATAAGGATCACTTTAGGAATTATTTTGAAACATTTTTAAATACAGTGGTACCTTGGTTTACCAATTTTATTTGTTTTATGATTTGGGGGAAGACGGCTGCATTTGTGATTGTGTGGGGAAAATGTCTGCGGTTCTGTTTGTCACCAGTGCAGAGTTTGCAAGTGGAAACAAAATTCGCAGAACACCTTTGTTTGTGAACTGAACTATTTGCAAAC
>RJWM01042848.1:0-13805 GCA_004363535.1 Dasyprocta punctata
TCTTTAGACTTGTTTTGTTGAAGCTGGACCCTCCCTCTGTTTTTATCAATTCTGCTGTTTCCTGTGACATGTTAAAGAAGTGAAGGCTCCAGAAATTCATAGAAGTAATTTCTCTGTGGCATGTGAACCACTAATATATTTGTCATTACAGAACTCTCTTTGTCTTGTAAAGTTGTGTACCAGTGTCATTTTCACTACTTCTGAGAAGTCTTTCCCCACCCCCTCAATTGGTATGAGGTTATACCATCTTTGATCTCTGTATAATTTTCATTTATTTTTATTCATTTAATATAGTACTATAACTATTCACCCTATTTTCTCCATTTATTGATTAAACATTCTGTTTTTTCTTAGATTTACTTGTATCTTTAGAAATTACAATGATGGCAAAAAAATCAGCAGTCTCTAGGAGTAACTGAAAGATTTCATGGATTATATGAATACATAATTTATTTATGAAGTTGACATCAAGAATATGCTTACTTTTCTAGCAAAAATATTTAATGAGGACCTGTTGATGACATTTTAGAGTCCAAAGATCAAATAATGATCAACATACACTTAGTGTTTGCCTTCATAGAGCTTACAGTCTACTTAAGTATAAGAAATTTAAGTACGTTTATATTTCCATATAAAAATTCAATACATATTACTTATCAGTACAAGAACCTTTGTCTCATTTTGCTCAGTAATAGATGTTCAGTATCTATAATAATAGAGGTATTTGGTATTCAGTACAAATTTCTTGAATAAATATATAGAATAAATCAAATAATGGTAAGTATCACAAATGAAGTGATGTGATAGTAAGTAGAAGAGTATTTTTACTATAGTTTATGAAAGCATTGCTGAGGAGATGATATATTGTCTGAGATCTCCTGAGTAGGCTTTGAAAGCATTTATTATTTAAAGTTGAATTTTCCATGGAATTTTAATGGAAAATTGAATTATACATAATACAATGCATGTCACCTGTAAATTCTGCCCTGTATACGTTCCACTACTACAAAGAGCAAAAAATATACAATGTTTTAATGTCTTCACATTTAGTAGAACTTTAATCATTTCAGTTTAGAAAAATAGCATTTAAACATTGTATCTCAACCAGGGATTACAGGATTTTAACCTGCATCTCAGGCGAGAAGTACTTCTGACTGGATTTCATGTTTTTCCTTAGTAACTTTTTCAGTTATTTTAGAGTCTTTTAACTGTGTATATCCCTAATTCTAAGTCCATCTTTCTAAGAATTATTTTACCCATGTCTTTATCTCTATCATTTTTATTAGTTACCTTGCATTTAGACTATAATGTAAATATTAAAATATGTGCCCTGGTCACCTCTCAAAGACTTCTGATTTTCTGAGGCCTGATTTAGAATCTAAACTATTCTATCAATTGATATGAGTAAGGCTAAAATTTCTAGTTATAATTATAGTAGTTAAAATAGTTAAACTTGTTGTAAAATTAGATCTTTTGGAGACACACAACACATTGTTATGATAGTGAAAAGGTAAGACCATCTGCTTTGTTTACCAAACTGATGTGATGTCCTGGGTATGTTCTGCAAAGTCAGTTTCTAACACCATTAATATAGTACCTTGCTTCTGATCAGTACCAGTGAATAACTTCATAGCTGATTTTTGGATGAGAAATTACGTATCATAACTATTTAAACTTCTGTGCACTTAGGATCTGTAAGTATTCCTAAAGTCTTATTTCAAATTTGTTATCAAAATAACTATAGACAGATGTTCTTCGATATGTTGGGGATTTGTTTTAGGACCCATGTAGGTACCAAAATAGAAGAATACTTAAGTCTTTTATGGAAATTGAGGAAGCATTTGAAGACAAACTACATCCATCTTCTTACCAACTTAAAATAATCTCTAGATACTTATAATACCTTGTCCAATGTAACCACTACATAAATAGATACTATGCTGCATTGGTTAGGAAGTAATGAAAAGAAAAAGAAGTCTGTACATGTTCAGTACAGATATATTTTTTTCAAAAATTTTCCATCTGTGGTTGGCTGATTCTACAGTTGAGGAACTGTGCATATGGAGAATTGAGTATACATACAAAATGTTTGGTATTTGTATTAGTTAGCTTTCTGGTCACAGTGACACAATACCAACACCAATAATTTAAAGGAGGAGAGATTTATTTTAATCATAGTTACAGACTATTATAGGAAGAGATACCATGGCAGAATGGGGGAGCAAAGCTGCTTAATTCTTGGCAGCTGGAAAACAGAGCAGGAGAGAAGCACCAGAGAGAAGGGACTAAGCACCACATATCACACCTAAGGCCACGCTTCCATGATCCATCCAGACACACCCTGGAGTATTCTGCACTAATATGCTAGACATTTCTTAATCCAATGAAGATGACATAGCAGTATTAGCAATCATAATCCATCCCTTGTTAATTTCACACCAAAACACATCTCCTTAAACCACATTTAGCCTGAAAATAAAGACAACAGCAAGTTAGTAACAACACCTAACATATGACCAATATCCTATGTGCAACCAGAAATGCAATGATCCCTGTTATGGATTACAAACTAGTGGTCAACTTAGCACCAGCTGAATTAATTCAGCTGGTGTTGAGTAAAGATGCTCCACCTGAAGAAAGTTGCCAGCATAAATAGAGACGTGGAGAAGAAGAGCTAGGCGTTGTGGTTTCTTTCAAGAGTTGCTGTTTCGAGCCGCTGGTTCTCCTGGAGGTGCTTGTCATCCTGACTTCCCCAGTATGGATTCGGCCATTATTGTCGGAGGAGCTCGGGACCTCATCGGTGAGAGTGGCTGTTGTTCATGTTGCGGGAGCTCTGCTCCTCACATTGTGCAATGCTTCCTGGCTCCAGAGGGGAGGCTGTGTGCTGGAGAAGCTTGTCACGCTGGGCTTCCTGACTTGTGCTCAACTGTTCTCCATCGTCGGAGGAGCGTGGGACCTCGTTGCCATTGGGGATGGCTGTGGTGCTCTTCAGGGCAGCCCCACTTCTTCTTTTGAGCATGATTTCTTGGCTTCCACGTAAAACCCTCAACCCACTGCACAGCTCCTTCACCCTGCTGGCATAGACTTTCTAGTTCCACTGCTGACCTTTGGCCGTCTCAGCACAGAACCATAAATATACTGGCGTGAGTCCTTATTGTGGGTTCTTAGATTCCTAGTTGGTACTGTGGGAGGCATTGTCATGTGTTTTGGGTCTCTAGTGCGACTCTTGCATGATATTGCTGTGGGATCCAGGCCCTCAGCTAAATATCCTGGGTCTTAGTGTTGTGAACAGATTTTCCTGCACTTTCTTGTGTTTAACTTTGGGTGACTATTATAAAACAGTATTACAAACTCTGTGTCCTGTATGCAGTTGTTCTCTCTGTAACCCCTGACTACAACAATCCCTCTCCCAAATTCTCTACAGGCTTAGCAATTTGAAGAAGTGCAAGCCCAGGTCTCTTCTGAGTCATAAAGACTGTCTCAGCTATGAACCTCTATAAAAATAAAAAACGAGTTACATAATCCCAAAATATAATGACATAATATAAGCATTCCTATTCCAAATGGGACAAATGGGGGGATAGAAAAAATCAGACTAAAGCAAGACAAAACTCAGCAGGGCAAGCATTAAGTCCTGTAGCTCTGTATCTGCCATCCAGAGTCCACTGTGGTAAATATGAGTTCCAAAAGGCTTGGGGACTCCCATCTATGTGGCCTTATTGAAAGCAGTCCATATGGCCTTTCCCTTGGGCTCTCTCCCCTTATGGACTGCAGTTTTCCTCGGCAAATGTTCTATATGCTTCGCATGTCTGACTTCCCAGGGTCTCCACTTCACCCTTATCTCATTCCCACTACTTCATACACTGTTCCCTCATGGGCTTCTTGCTTGACTTCCCAGGGCTTTTTCTGAAATCAGAGTGAAAGCCTGATCCCATGGCTCTTTTGTTCTGCATGTCTGTAAAACCAGTTTAAGCAGGAGCCAGACCTCCATGGATCAAGGATGTGGAAGCCTCTGAGTGTCTGCATGACTTGTCCCAGTAAAATGAATCCCAGGGAACCCATTCTCTAGGGGGCACTTGTTGAGAAGGATGAATAGATGGATTAGTAGGTAGTCAGACACTTTATGTGTATATACATACATATATATATATATATATATATATATGATATATATGATAGATGACTGATGATAGATGATAGAGACTTATTAGCAGAATTGGCTCATTTTGATAAAATTGAAAAGTCTGAAAATTGGCCATTTTCAAGCTGCAGAATCAGGAAAGGTGGTAGTTCAGCTCCATTCTCTTCTCAAATGGTTTATAGTTTTGGATTCTTGAGTGTGCAATAGATGTGGTATTGATGATCCCTGCGATGCCCTGAGGCATCTTTCTTCTTGTGCTTATACAAAATACTTTAAATGATGTTAATCTCTTTGGCAACTATCTCTTCTTTTGCACCAACTTTAGATGTAGCTACTTCTTGGACAACATATAAGTTTTTACTATTTTTCTGCTTCAATTTATATCCTCAATTCTTATAATGAATCTCTCAAAAATTTGACAGCAGTACCCATGCCACAGTCTAAATCTTAGACTGTTTTCAAATTTCCTTCATCAGAGTAACTGTTTCACTACCCTTAATCTTAATCCCAGTGTCCTTCAAAGTTTCAGGAAATGGGCAAAATATAGACACATTTTTAGTCAGAGTATAGCATACATGGCATTGTGCCCAAATGTCAATGAAGACTTTTTTCCTAACTGAAACTACATAAGCCTGGCTTTTACTCTTTCTATTCCTATCAGTATTCTGTTCTTCTGAGTGCCAATGAAAATCACTCATTAGTCTTTGCTTCTTGTATTTTAAAGCTTCTCTATCCCCACATCTCTAAACCTTTGCAAACTTCTCTGAGAAACCGGTACAAAAGGCTTCTGAACCTTATAGTCAAGTATAGTCATAGCAATGGCTCCACTTCTCTAGTACTAATTTTCTGTATTAGCTTTCCCATTTCTGAGACACAGTACCCCACACTCACAGTTTAAAGGATACGTCTAATTTGTGTATAGTTTTAGTCCATGATTGGCTGGCTCAGAGGCGTGTATGTGGTTAAAGGGTGTGTTGGAGAAAAGCTGCTTAGTTTGTAGCAGCTGGGAAGCTGAGCAGAGAGAGTGCCAGAAGGAATAAATAAGAGGCCATTTATAGTACTCAAGATCACTCCTCCATGACCCATGCAGACACACCAGGATCATGCTTTAATAATTTGCTGGGTGCTTCTTAATTCAATGAAATTACTTACCATAATTAAAAGTCACAGTATATGTGAAATAGTTCATGCTGTTATATTTTTCTTTCTGTAAATCTACTTGAGTGCTAAGTGCTTCTTTTCTTATTAAAAATAAAATAAATGACACTTTCTATGTACTGAGATCTGTTCTAAGTGCATTGTATTAATAATTCATTTAAATCATCATAAACAATTCTATGAAAATATCTAAGTGTTATCCCTACAGATGAGAAAACTAAAATATAATTGTGGACTGCAATCAGGCTAATATTATGCAACTAGGAAATATTGGACCCTCTGTAATCTTAAGCACTACCCATCTTCTGTCATAGTATTTTAGAACTGGTTTAAGAAATTCTACATTTACCTTATCTGTTCTCTTGAACTGTGTCCTTTGTCATGTTTTAAATCTTTGTCCTTAAAGAATGCTGATTTATTTATACTGTTCTTATGTAGAAGCTTCTCCATTAAACTTTATCATTTTAATCATCTTTTGCATTCTCTGAATTTTATGTCACAATTAGTTTGTTTCTGAATTAGAGAAATGTAATCAGATTGCAGATGTACAAAACTCATTTTAAGCATGAGTATGAAAATATTATTTATTTACTTTTTAGTTTAATATTTGGCCTTGTTCAAATTTTCTGTCTTCTGCAGCGACATTTTTGCTTGATGTGGTCAGACAATTTTATGATATATAACAGGTAATTTGCATTAATTTTAGGGTAGTACTGGGGATTGAATCCAGGTCCTTATGTATGCTAGGATACATCTGTACCACAAACTGCATACCTACTCTATTTTTTTTCCAGATGAGGTTGCATCGAGTTGCCCAGTTTGCCCCAAAACTTCCATCCTCCTTCTATCTCAGCCTATCCAGTAGCTAGGATTGTAGGCATATGCCATTATGCCTGTATGTTCATATTCAGTTTTAATATGTGTATTAATCAGAGTTCTCCAGAGGCAGAGAAAGAATCAATAGGATGGATGTGATGAGATGCAATGGAATGTAATAGGATGAGATGGATGAATGGATGAATAGATGAATGAATGGATTGGTAGATAGGCAGAAGATATAGATGGATAGATGATAGACAACTGATAGATAATAGAGATTTATTTGCAAAATTGGCTTGTGTATTGATAAAGTTTGAGAAGTCTAAAAATTGGCAATTTGCAAGCTACAGAATCAGGAAAGATGGCAGCTCAATTCCAGCCTGAGTGCCTTAGAACTGGGAAAACACTGGTCCAAATCCTAGAGGATGGAGTTCTGATGTCCTGGCAGGAGAAGTATGTCCCTGCCCCAGAAGAGACAACAAGTAAGTATCCTTTGCCTGAACCTTTTTGTTGTATGGAAGTCTTTAGTGAGTTGGATAGTGCCCACTCACTATAGTTTGAGGACAGATCTTCCCCCTTTCAGTTCACAGATTGAAATGCCATTCTTTCCTCGAAATACCTCACAGACATCCCCAGAAATAATGCTTTACCAGATGACTGAGCATTCCTGTATCCGGTCAAATTAATACCTACAATGAATCATCACGATTTGGTTACAATGATACACTATGGTTAATTTTCTCTCTACCTTTGCTTTAACTTGAAATGAATTTACCAACTTTGTATGTATTTATTTACCATACAATTATGTTTTGTTAGTTCCATTTTTGCTGCCAAGAATAGAAACCAGGACCTTGTGCTTGCTAGGCAGGTACTGTGCCACTGAACTAAACCCTAGCCTCAATTGTTTTTTATAGGCAACATTAACAGCTAGACTTTCTTTTACAAAATAACACATTGATCATATTTCTTATAAAAATTTATCCTTTTTCCCAATAAGCTTATTTTTTCTGATCTTTGGCAGTCTCTCTTATTTATTTTCCAACTCATCACCCCCAAAACTTCCATGGGAGAAGTGAAATCAAATATTCATATGAGTCAATGAGTAAATAGTTTGCATTTGTTCAGCTCTATAATTCTGCAAACATTTTTTCTCTTAAGCATGTGAAAACTTTGACAAATGTTATTCCATTTATAGATAAGGAGATTGTGGGTCAGACTGCTTAAGTGTCCTCACCAATATCATGGAGTCAATAAAAGGATGAAATTAGGATATTAGTCTAAATAATCTATTTCTGAATCATATCACACTATATCTCTTCATATTTTCTTCTCAGAACTAACAGAATATGAAGATTTATTGTTGTATAAACTGAATATCGATAAAGCTAGATAAATGTGAATTTGCATAGCAACTTACATTGTGAAAATGGTAGATATATATCTACATATATATATATATACACACATATATATACATACATATATGTCATATATGGAGAGAGAAAGAGAGAGAGCGGGAGGGAGAAATAAATGGAATTATATAGTTGGAAAGACTCTTGGGCATCAGCTAGTCTAAATATATATTGCTTTATTGACAAGTACACACACATACACAGACACACACACACACAAATAAACCAACCTTGTGGATTTAGTACAATATAGATTTTCAAATGAATGCAGATCAGCTAAGTCTATATAACTTTTCTCAAAGTGAAAAATTGATTAATCATTATTTTTAAAATAAGGTTATCTTTTCTATGACTCCAAAATATTTCTGAACTACATTTAAAATTCAGAGAACAACCTGAACTTATTAAGCCACACCAAGGCCTCTTACATGGCTCACAAGTCAGGATGTGTTTGTATAGGTCTCACTCAGCTGATGAAAATACAAAATACTAGCACTGCAGTCATCACAACTGGTTCATCAGGTGAACAACAATTCTGAAGCTATGTTTCAAAAGTCTGGAGTGAGGAAGAACTTTCTATTTGAATCCATAGCCTAAGAAATAGCAGACTTGTGTTGAAGTGGTCTAAGCATTTCAGAGTTTTAAAAATTATTTTACTATATTTTATAATCATATCATCATGTGATTAGATGGCATCATATCCTCAGAAATTTCCCAGTGTTAATATAATGAATCTTTCACTAAAGTTGTATATTTTTGTTTTGTTTGGTTCCATTTTGTTTTGTTTCATTTGTTTTGTTGAGACAAGGTCTCACTTTGTAGTTCAAACTGGACTACAACTCACTCGGTAGCCCAATCTGAGCTTCAGCCTCCCAAGTACTGAGAATACAGATGTGTGCCACCACACTTGGCCCAGTAATATTTTAAATTAAATTGATTCAAATACTTAAAAACCATGTTCATATGTATACACATGCTTTTTCTAGAGAAGAATATTCAAATTGTCTCTAATTGATATGAGAGTATGCCTTATAAAATATTGTTTGATAAAGCAATTAACTTTGTTTAAATCCAAACTTTGTGTCTCCTGAAATCTAAGAATGAAAATTGTGGATATCTGTTTGTAAAAAACCATTTTGAAGATAACGATATGCAATATTGCTACCATTGTCAAGTTTCTACCACCTTGTTTTGTAAACCTGTAATATTACTGTTGTGCATTTACTCTAGTCGTTTGTTCGTCTCTTTTGCTTTTTGTCTTTCTTATATGTGTCTTTTTTTTTCTCTTAAATAAAAAAAAATAAGAAAATTGTGGATAAAAGAAGAAAATTAGGAGAATATTCATTGGAAAGTTAGAGGAGACTTTAGCTTCTGTCACCAGGAGGGGATTCTACTGGTGATTTTCTTTCTTTCTTTCTTTTTTTTTCCTTATGTTTTTGAGACACGGTTTCACTACGCAGTTTAGGCTGGACTTGAACTCACTTTGTAGCCCAGCCTGGTCTCGAACTCACAGTCCTCCTGCCTCAGCCTCCTGAGTGCTGGGATTACACATGTGCTCCACAATGCCCAACTTCGGGAGGGGATTCTGAATGGAAATCCATCATGCTTTCTCTGTTTTGATCCCAAATAGAGAAGCAGAGCATGGGAGGCTTTGTAGAGGTTTTGAAACATTGGTCACTTGGCTAGAAACTGGTTATTCTGTGTTTCTGACTATCTGGAAACCAGTTTCAAAGCAAAATGGTTACTCTGCATTTCTAAATTTCTCCAGCCTGGGGATTACGGTAGAGCTATCAACTAAGTTAGCCTACTCAAATGTTTTTCATAGGAAGCTAGGTTATTATTGTCTTTCTCAATTTTTATCATTCTTCCTGTGACTTGAATTAGCTCAGTGTGTGTACCATTTGCTTTTATCTAGCTGACTTTATCATAGGCTATCCTAACTGCCTACTTACAGAGTAAATAACTAAGATGTCTACTACACTCTATTACATTAGGTTCCAGGACATTTTGAATTGCATTTAAAACTTCTAAAAGTGTGTGGATTCACAAAACTACCCTAGGTCTTACATGGCCTATCATATAAGATGGTTCATTACAGATTCTAGAACCATAATATTGGAGTAAAGATATCAGTGATTGATTGTGATTTATACTCCAGACCCTGGATAAAAGGTGCCCTTCAGGTAAAGTACCCAGTCCTGAGCAACCAGAATCATTCAGTCTCCATGACAGAAGGAATATTTTCATAAAGCAGTAGAGTTACTAAGTACACTATAGATGGCATTGTAATTAGGACACATTTCTCCAACCTGTGGCTTTTGGCATACTTGTTAATCTTGAAAAGTTATGATATATATGAGATATAATCAATAACTATGGTGAATGTTTAAGTGAAAAAAATTAAATTGAAGTAAAAGACCTATTGCTATTAATCTTCCTCAAAATGTTGCCCTTTGCTTTGAATACACTGATTCTTTTATTCCTTCTACTTTCTGAAGTAGTTCTGTAAGTCCTCTTCCCAAGTGTCTCCTCCTGGCTGCCTTGATATGCTGAACTGATTGAAAAGGTTAACAGCAATTTCTGTCAAATAAAAGCATTATGGTGTGTCCTCATTCACTTTATTCACCTAAGGTTGCACCTTGTGACCTCTGGTTCTTCCCTAAAGTCACTGTAACCATGAAGGGTACCTGTTTTTAACTGATTCAGGATATTAAGGCAGTAAACTAAAGAGGACTTTCAGAGCTGCTTCAGAAAGTAGCAAGAACGGTGAGGTGTGTTCAAAGCAAAGGGCAGTATATTAGGTGAATTAATGGCACATGTGTCTTTTATTATAATAATTCTTAAAAAAAATTAGTCACTGTATTTTTATCACACCTTGTAAGCTTTTGTAGATTGAAAATTTTACTGTTCCTTGTGAATAATCCTGAAGGTAAATGTCCATAGTAACTTTTACTTCTCATAAGACCAAGATTTCACCAAAAGATACTGGAGGGATAATGGAATTTAGGGGAAACTTAGGAGAAAGACCAGTATCCCTCCAGTACTTTCACTCAGGGTGATCCTTGCTTCCCTTTATTCTACTAAGATTTAGTTTAACATAATATTTAAATAGTCATTTGGAGAAAGAAAAATGTTCAAGAAAGGGATGACTCAACTAGAACAAAGAACTGCTGGATATTTTAAAGACAGGGATGTACAATGGTGCTTCAGATGCACTTTGTGCATTATACAGACATATACTTCATTGTGAAAGAATATAATTTTTAAGATATTTGAAGCATTCAAGTCAAAGCAGAATTTCTTAAAAGTCAAATGTCATGCTTTCCTTTTGCATGCTGTTTTATGTAGGAAGCTTGAGACTGTTGACAGAAATGTAACTGCATGTAAATCAGTGAAAAACGGGCTGTGGGGAGTATTCTGGATTATCTAAAATCAAACCATGACAAATGCCCTAGCTGTCCAGTCTTGCATAAAACTATTTAGTAGTATTTGGTGTAGCTTTATTATCAACAAATGCTTTTGTGAAGATGAATGCAAAACAATACCCAATACATAGATACTTAATATTTATTTTCTTAGTTTGTCTTGGAATTAAAATAGTTCTCGTCCAAAAGATAGGAATATTGACCCTTATTAGGTTGAGTGACTGTACCAGATTACCGTTTTAAAAGCAGAAACTTGTTATATTTTCTGCTGCTCACTTAAGTTGAAATGCATAATGTCAACACTGTTCTTAATGCAAAATTATATACTAAGGAAATCTGGTAAAGCTATCATAAATGAATATCACACTATGAATTGAAATACATAGAAGTAATCACAATCTTAATTATTCCCTCTACTAATTCTATAGAAAAATAAGCCAAGCAACTCTCCTATAGAAAAGCTTAAATTCAGCAATTATTAGCTCACATGAACTAGCAAAGTAAATTAAATATTTTCCCAACCAAAACACAACTATTCACAGACTAAAGGAAAAATCTCCTATGATATTAAGAGTAAGACTGGTTATGCCAAGTGTAAAACCTTAAAATACTTGCAAACATGATACCTTATTGTATACAGATTTGTGATCTTAAAATTGAAATTGTAATAGAGTAAATAGTTGGGGAATAAAGTGAAGGAAAATATAATGGTGAGGTAATGTCCAGAAAATTCTGTAATCTTTTGTTACAGCATCCTTGTCAGAAGCATTAGGGCCAAGGTAATACTAGTCTTGTAAAATTAGTTTGGAGAAATTCATTATTTTCCTGTTTTTTGAATGGACGTGAGAAGAGTTGTTATTAATTATTTTTGAATATTTGGTAAAATTTAGCAGTGAAGTGGTTGGATATCAGCTTTTATTTGTGGAAAAGCTTTTCTAAAATTTTATTAATATAGGTTAATGATGCATACTAAACACATTCATTGTGAAGAATTGGTCCATATGTATATTGCATCTTGATCCTTTTTACTTCCCCTTTCCCTCCTTTACCTTCTGTCTCCCACATTCTCAGATTCCCTTTCCATCTCCACAAAATCTGCCTGTTTCCTATCATCTATTTTTTACTTTGCTCTTTAAATTATTTATAATTCGGGTTTCTCATATAAGGGAAACCATGTGATATTTAACTTTCTGTATATGATTTATTTTTTCTCAGAGATTTAATTTCCTTACTCCGTGTTGGTCTGTCCTATATAATCATGATTAATAATTCATTACTAACAATAGCTACAAGGCAGTTATAAATACATTGGTAGGTAACTTAACTCTCTTGAGTTTGTAGAAAATTATTCCGTGTGTGTGTGTGTGTGTGTGTGTGTGTGTGTGTGTGTGTTTGTGTATGTTTTCCAAGGGTCACATTCATTGCCTCAAACATACTAGGCAAGGATTCTATCACTGAGCTACACCACAAATCCAAGTTATGTTGTTATTATCACTGTTTTTGGATTAAAATGATATGGAAATTTCTCAGGTCACTCCAGTTAGCGCAGAATCTTCTGCCTCAGTGTGGTACACTGTGGTGCTCCATTTCATAAGAATTGTGGTCTTGTTAGCAGAGCAGTAATTTTCTTTTTTTAGTGGACTTCAACTACTCTGCAGAGGTGGAGATACACTTTAGGATTTGGAATGTCAATGTGGAAATATACAATGGAGTTGAATTCTTACAACAATTGTGATGATTCCACATACATTATAAGGAAGTGGAGGCGAGGGATGTAACAGATAAGGACTTGGTATCAGGGTTTAATGCAATAGGTATCTCAATGAAGAAAGACTGACAAGTGAGACATGTGATATGTCAAGATTAAGGATAGTAAGCTAAAAACAAAGAATTGAAATGAGATTTTGAAAACTTAGAAAAATCTATGTAGACGTCATTTGTCAAAAAAAGTGCTAATACTTGAAATAGTTTTTCTAGGGAAGTTATTATTGAAATTATGTTGCATGAGTTTAACTGGACACTCTCCATTAAAAAAATAGATCAATGTTGAAAAACGCTGCTTATTAATATATATTGAGTCTCAAAATGTAGACATATTATGCCCCTCTATTGGAAATTGACCATATAGATTTATGTCATAAAGCTCTTTAAATTCCTCTGTTAAAAATGAAAAACAAAAACTTACCTTTTTCTTTCTTTGCCTTAATTTGAATATGAAACTGTATTTTCTAAGTCCTAATATTATTCCTTAAAATGTCCAGCACTGAATTTACATTCAATGATTATGGATTTAGACATATTAAAGAGGCAAAAATATCGATATCATAATATAAAATTCCCCAAGTTCTATAAAATGATTTTAATCATTTTGATCTGTACAAGATTTTATTCACGTGTATTTTTTTTATTTGAGCAAAGAAAAACAAAACAAACAAAAACAACAACAACAACCAAAAAAAGACGACATATATAGTAAAAACAACAAGCAAAAGAGACAAGCAAACGACTAGAGTAAATACACAACATTGCAGGTTTACACAACCGGTAGATAGAAGCTTGACAATGGTTGCAATATTGCGCATCGTTATCTTTAAAATGGTTTCTTACATTATCAGATATAGACATGCTAGATTGATCTAATCATATGGGTATTAATTGTTCTTTCTCAATAACGAATACATTCAGCAGTGTTCTTTTTAGTTATCTTACATATACATATATACAGGTTTATATCTTTTCCTCTTCCCTTTTCTCTGTCCGCCTATTCCCTTCCCAATTATCTTTGCTCTTTGAGCTGTTTTTTACCCTTCCATAGTATTTATTATAGATTTTGAATCATATATACTT
>RJWM01042849.1:0-13995 GCA_004363535.1 Dasyprocta punctata
TTTTTTTTTTTTTTTTTTTTTTTTTTTTTTTTTTTTTTTTTTTTTTTTTTTTTTTTTTTGCGGCACCGGGGATTGAACTCACAACCTCGTGCCTGCCAGACAGGTGCTTAAGCTGCTGAGCCAAACTCCCAGCCCATTTATTGTATTTTTAAATCAATGTAAATATTAAGTATCTTAGCTTTAAAATATATTAAAATAATTACTTCAATCTGTTAAGAGAATATTCTCTTTCAAAATACTATCATTGGCAACAAGTTACTCCTTGAAGCTACTCCTATCAACATAAAAATTTCTTTATTAGCAATGCTAACATATTTGTTTTACAAAAGTTCACACTGCTATATGACAACTTCCTAATTATTCCAAGAATACACACGGCGGTATTATAGACTTAGAGCAAGCAATTGAGTCTAAAATTAAAAAAATAAATAAAATTAAATTAATGTAGCCCTGTCTTCTGACATTTAAATACACTCTGAGTAGAATGTTTACTCATAACTGGTACAATTTATGATATTGTAAAATTTCGTATTTTACTATTTGAATTTTATATTGGTTTGGGTTTCTAATTGTAAAAGGTGAAAAAGTTACACAATCTGAAGAGAAACCAGAGTATTGGGTTTCGTATTGTAGAAATACATATGTTATGGATTAAAAACTGGTGGTTGATTTAACACCAGCTAAATTAAATTGGCATGGTGCTGAGGCCCACCTGAGGAAATTTGCCAGCATAAATAGAGACATGGAGAAAAAGAGAGGCGTTGTGGGTTCCCCTAAGTGTTGCTGTTCCAAGCCATTGGTTCTCCTGGAGGAGCTTGTCATGCTGGCTTCCACAATATGGATTCAGCCATTATCATAGATGAAGGTCAGGGCCTTGTAGCTGAAAGTGGCTGTGCTTCACTTTGGGGGAGGTCTGCTCCTTATGTTGAGCATCACTTATTGGCTTCAGAGTGGAAGTTTTTTGCTGTTTAATCTCCAGGAGAAGCTTGTCACACTGGCTTCCTGGCATATACTCGACTGTTTTCATCATCAGAGGAACACGAGGCTTCCTTGTTGCTGAGGATGGCTGTGGTACTTTTCAGGGCAGCACTGGTCCTTATTTTGAGTGTGACTTCTTGGCTCCAGTGTAGAACCCTCAACCTACTGGCACAGCTCCTTCACCCTGCTGATATAGAGTCTCTAGCTTCCACTGCTGACCTTTGGGCCTTCCCAGTGCAGATTTGTAAAACAGACTGGCATGAGTCCTTGTTATGGGCTTTAGACTTCCAGTTGGATTCATGGGAGGCATTATCATGGGCTCTGGGTCTCCACCTGGACTCATGCAGGACATTACTGTGGGATCCAGGCCCTTGGCTGAATATTCTGGGTCTTTAGCGCTGTGAACAGATTTCCTGCACTTTCTTGTGTTTAAATCTGGATGGTCATCATAAAACAGTATTATAAATTCTATGTCCTAAATGTAATTGCTCTCCTTGCAACTCCTGACCAGAACAATGTATTATTTTATGAATTAAAAATTAGATTAATTGGGCTATGTCTATGGAAGAGACCAAAGTGTGTATACCTGGTGAACCTGGGGTACATGCTTATTAATACTGTACGTATGATGTACTGACAGACTTCCTAGGAAAAAAAATTTGTGATAAAGAAGTCTTAAGGATACATAATCTATTCTAGTTAAAATGCCTCAGTTCTCTCAGTGGAAACATGAATCATCATATAAAACGATACTTGTCACTCAGAAGTTCTCCCTGTACAGTTCCATAAATGAGTGAAGAGATTCTAGAGAATGATGTAGATGAAATGAGGGAATTAATTCACTGCAGTTCTCAAGATGAAGGCAGTTTAAAAGCAGGTTTCCATGTTTCCCCAGCAAACGAATAGAAGACAGAGAAGTCATCATTTCTGTAAGTCACGATTCCAGTTCACTGCTGGTGGCATTCACAGGTGATCACCAGGAGCCCTGCCATTAGCTTGTGTGAGAGATAAAGACCGAGATAGAGAGGGAAGAAACAAGTGGTAACACTCAGGAGGAGATAGTTGGTAGTAAGTATTTTGGGCTTTTGTGATATGCCACATGGTGACATTTGAAAATACTTGGAGGGGACTTTAAAATAGTAAAAAGACCGTATATTAATGATGATCATTGTTAACAGTGTATTATTTTGTGTTTCTTCAGAGTGGTGAGGGAAACAAGAGCCAGTGTTTTATATAGACAGGGTGACATACTTCTAACTCTGTTTGAAATAAAATAATACTGGGGGTACCTAATTCCTTATAATGTACAAGAGTTCATTTTTTATGCTTTCAATGTAAAATAGCTAATTTGTGAATAAGTGTATATTTTTATTTTCAGCATTTACAATGTCTAAAATGAGAGAAGGATGCAAGGTTCTTTAAGCTTTGGTATACTTTATATTTTCCACAGTGGGTTTATTTGTTTTGCTGCTCTTTTTATGCACACTGAGCTAAAGATCGGTTACTCAGTTGTCAGTCCAATGAAATAAAGATGAAATCAGCAGCAGGGTCTAACGTTCCATATGTCCCACTGCGCCCTTGCCTCGAAATGGTCTAATGGGATGAAATAGATTCCACCATTTCTTTCTTGTTTAGTAAGGATGTATGACTTCCCTGTCAGAGGCTTGCAAATGAAGCGAAATCATTGGCATAACCTAGTGTGCTTCAACCTAATACAACAGTGCTTTAAATTGAGCTTTCAGTTCTCACTCTTATTTTTGCATGACTTGGAAATTTTCATTCTCAATTTGTCACTTATATGGTACTGTGGGAAATAAAGAATATTGCAACACATTTTTTCATGTTCATCATCACATCATATATTCAACTATGTTTCTGCATACTTCCTTACTTCATTTTCCTTTAGGGTTAGAGATCTGTACCAACACCCCAGTTTAACTAGGGTAATTAAAGGATTTAGCAGCTGCTCTTGATCCATAGAAAGATGAGTACAGAATCATTGCATTTGCAATAGAATGAAGTAGAGCTATTTAAAGGTGGTGATTTATGCATATAAACTATTGCAAGTTTTGAGAAGCAGATACTAAAGTGAATGTAATTTCAGTAGATGCCTCATTAACTCAATTTTTACAAATATCCAAAGTGCCGTAATACTTATTTTTAAAATATTTCCATGTTTTAGTCACTTACTAGGATATCCAAAGAACTCATGTTTAATACATTTATTTTCTTTTCTTCTTTTTTTTAACTGTAAAGGAGTACTTTTTTATTTCTTCTTTGTGTCCTGTGGCATTTTTCTGAGAGGGTGTATATCACTCCATCACATGCATAATATGACAAATTATATTTTATAATTAAATAAGAAATCAAGTTGTATTTTTTTTATATTTCTGTTGTTATTTTTATTCCACTTGGGACCTCTTAAGGGTGAAATAAGACATTGTAATGAGAAGAGTGCGTTAATAAAATTTCTAATGACGGGCCCAAAAGCCTACTTTTATTGTCCCCTTGCAGGCTAGTTGTGAGTAAGTCATTCCACTTGTGTGAATTTAAATTTTTACCTTGCAAAAACTGGTGTCTTGTTATGAAAATGATTGACTGACATCATCACTGTGAACATCAATTTATTTTAAACAATGATGTTTGTAAGCCACAAAGATTAATAGCACCCCTTTCATTCTGCCAGTAAAGAGAATACTCCCAAATACATTTTGTTCTGTTCATAGTTATAATAAAAATTAAATAATTGCTTCAGTGTTCAGTTGCAATACATAAACAGCTCTTACTCAGCAATATTCATTTGACTTTTCCCATGTCTTTTTGTGTTTCAGTATCTCATTTCTTGTCACTGAATAATATTCAATTGTATGAATGTACTAGAGACATTCATCAACTCTTTTTTTTTTTTAAGCAACATCTTGTTGGTCCTAAGTTTTGGCAAATACAAAGAAAATTGCCATAAATGTTTAACTGCAAGAGTTTTTTGGGGTATTTACTTTCCCCCATAATTTATAAGACAAGTGGGAACATAATTACTTTGTTTTATAGGAAGCCTAGATTCAGTTTTTTAGGAAGTGCCAAATTTGACATTTCTACTAGGATTAAATGAGGAACTCTTTGACTCCTATCCTAGCCAGTTTACAAGCTTTAGCCCTCTGACTTTGTCTTTCTCAATAGAGCAAATGTCAGTACACTATGCCCATTTAAATGGAAATTTCAGATGAATGCTAATGTTTTAGTGTAAATACATGCTACATAGTATTTGGGGCATACACGTACTAATTTTGGGTTCTATGTTCTGCATTTTGTATTGTACTGTGTATTGCTTAAAAGTTAATTTCTTAACATCCTCAAAGTAAATTTCTGAAATTTTCATGGTAATTGGATTAAATTGATAAATCAACAAGGTAAAGTTGCCATCCTAATTATAATTTTTTTATTTTTAAATTTTATCAAATTAATGGATTTGTCTATTTCTGATTAGCTGAAAAATTTTCACATTAATGTGTGTTGGATTCTGTCCAGTGTTTCTTGATGGAGACATGGAGACACTTTTTAAGTGACCTAACAACAAAACATCAAACTACCCGAGGCAAAAACTGATAGGTTGTGAGAGGAAATATACAAAAAGTTTACTTGGATGCTTCACCACTCCACCATCAGTAGATGATAGATCAAGTAGACAGAAAATCAGTAAAACTATATTTGAGTTGACTACCTTTGTTAGTCAAACTAATACAGATGAAAATTATATAAGACTCCTTGCAAAAACAAAAAATTACACATTGTTCTCAAGTTTTCATGAAACATCCTTCATAGCAGATCACATTTTGGGTCATAGGACAAATGCTACATATTTATGAGTATATAAATTATACAAAATGTATTTCTAGATCACAGTGTAATTAAAATAGAAATCAATTACAGAAAAGTCATCTGAAAATTCCTAAACATTTGGAGATTATTCAATATACTTCTAAGTAATACATATATCAAAGAAGTTTTAACAGAAATTTAGAAGTATTTAAAACTGAAAAAACAAAAATATTGCAACAAATTTGTAGGATTAAACATGGTCAACACAGAAAAAAATGATAGCATGAAAAACAATATAATAACATTTGCTAAAAGAAATCATCTCAAATTACTTAAAAACTAACTAAGGAATCTAGGTGTCATATACCACATACTTATGTAAGAAACAAGTAATTGGAGAAAGTGAGTATGGGGTGTATGAGAACACCATGCTAAATTTGTCTTTTTTCTGTAATGGTAACCCTGTTGTAAAATAAATTTATTAAAAATTAACAATTGCAGAAAATTTTAAAATTTTGGAAATTCCACAGATACAAACAATTTAGGATTCTTGGAATATACTGTTCTGGTCTGGATAGGTTATGGTTTTAAAAGGATGAACTTCACTAATAACCCATATCCAGAGCATGTGTTATTAATTTTGCATCATATTTTGTGATCATACCTGTTGAACATAGTCTGTCACACTCCAGATCATGTTTTCCTTATGACAGATGGCAAAAGTTCAGTAAGGCAAGTGTAACTTTAAGCACACCTATGCTTGTGTCATCACCTCTGATATTTGTTAGCCAAAACAACCCAGATTTTTAAGTCATAAGTCATCATGTTTGAGAATATAAACTATCTACAAAAGTGTGAAGAACTGTAATCTCAGTATCAAAGTACATTGAGTTTTGAGTTTCACAAGAACATGGTCAGGAGTTTTTCTCAGTGGCTTAAGCGCTGGCCTGCCAGGTGTGAGGTTGTGAGTTCGATCCCCGGTACTGCCAAAAAAAAAAAAAAAAAAAGAAAGAAACTAAACAAACAAACAAAAAAACTAAGGTCTTGGAATGCATAATCCATTCTACAATGAGGTTAAAAAAAATACAGGTTTATCTTGTCCGGATAGATTTATTTGGATCATATAATACAATGGTCTTGTGTATCATCTTGGGAAATATCCAGGGAAACATACTGTTTCTAGTTTTGTTCATAAATTAGGTAGGGGATATTGGGAACATTTCCTGAATGCATACTTTAAGTATCTATTTAACACATTATTGTAAATAAACAAAATGATATCTCCCAAATCTTTCCTTTTGCATTCATTATAATTTCCTTGCCATAAACTATAATGGGTTTTCATAGTGTTTCATAAGAGTACATAAGTATTAAAAATTAAAGAATGTACAAATATGCTCTAGTTCAATGACAGCAAACCTTGTAGATACTGAGTGTTCAAACTACAACCCATAACACACGTAACTGTCACAAATTGCTGACACTGCAATGAAGCCTTAATACTGACCAGGTAGGCAAAAGACAAGTCATGGTTTATCAGCCACAGCTGGTGCTGTTTGTCCTTGCTGACGGTGAGCATGGGCCCTATATGTTCTGTTATCCGGTGCTTTTCTGCTGGGGCAATGCTGGGGAAAAATTGACTCATGTTAACTGAGAGAGCTCTGCATAACCTCTGTGGCATGTGTAACATTGGATTGCCACAATTACTCTAGTTTCTTAAAGGAACAAAGAAGACATATGGGTTAATTTTTTTTTGTTTGTTTGTTTTATTTTCTCTTTTATTTCCTGTATTGGAGATTTGGAGAGTGAATTCAGAACCTTTACACTGAACTGTATCTCAACCTCTTTTATTTATTTATTTATTCATTTTGCCATAAGATCTTGCTAAATCACTCTGTTGCCCTGTTTCTCCATTTCTTTGTATCTCACATGAATACAGGATATATGAAATACAGTTTCCTTACAGACTCAATTTGCAAATCCTCTTAAACTAGCCTCTGGGTTTATAAATATGTGTCACCACACAGGGCTATTTCCTTTCATTTTTCTTTCTTTCTCTTTCTTTTTTTCTCTTTCTTGCATTTTCCTGGGATACTTTATATTGTATGTTTATTTATAGACAGCAAAACCTAACACAGTGAAGCATATCAAATTAAACAAATTGTACAGATTATTAAATATTCTATAAATCGGGTAGTTTGAAAGTCACATTGGCATGGATATCAAATTTTTATTAAGCAGTAAACAATCATTTTATATAATTTCATTTTATTTGAATAGGAGATTCACCTTTACAGTAAATCCCTGACTTACGAACATTTAAGTTGTGAACTTTCACAGATACGAGCAGAACTTGCATTTCAAACCAACATTTGTAGATGAGAGCAAATCATGGAAATAGCTCCCATATCTACCTTACAATTTTAAACTAACTGTTGAAGTAAAAGCCTACTGTACCATTTTAAGGTGACTATAAAAATAAAAATAGATTATTCACAGCTTTATTTTTGTGTATGTTTGAATTTTTATGCATTACAGTGTATATTTGTATCACAGGTGTATAAGATTCACTTTGTCAGACTTACAAATGAAAATGTTTGTAAGTTAGGAACTCACTGTGTTTATGTGACACTAATTTACGCAGTAAGATAACTGGAAAAAGGTAGTGGTAGTGCTTTATGTTTTTGTATTATTTTCTTAAAATTAAAGATTTTGTCTAGACTAAGGCATGGATGTTAGTAGATGATATGATTTTTTTTTTTTTTTGTACCAGGGATTGAACTCATAACCTTGTGCCTGCCAGGCAGGTGCTTACACCACTCAGCTAAATCCCCAGCCCTAAGATAATGTGATTTTATACAGTGTAATAGACTGTTTCAGAAGTAGAATAGCCTATAATGAGAAATGTCATAAACTGACATCAATTTTTACAGACCATGATTTGAAATAAACCTACTGCCATTATTGTGTCATTTTCTGTTTTAGTTTTTCATTTTAATTGAATAAAGTTATAATCAAGTTAGACAAATTGGTAATTCTTTTATCTCTAGGGACATTACCTCTACATTATTAATATAATTCTTAAAAATATAACAATCATGAGAGAGAGAAATTACACAATGCTGTTCATAATTTGAGCATCTTTAACGTTTTACAATGAAAGGAATTGTGTTGTGTATTTCTAGCATGCCCTAAAGCCCGTGTGGAGACAGTTTCTTCAGAAAACACTGGTACCTGTCAAAATATGTGACTCATTTGTGAATAAAGGAAGGAAAATTGTTGCAGATTCCTGCTGTATTATCTATTTTCACTTGAAATGTTGTATTGCAAATGTTCTACTTTCTTTTTAATAATACAAAGAATGAAGTCGGTTTTAAACTTGTCTATTAAAATGAGTAACTATATTGTAGTTTGTGATTCTAATATTGTACAAAAGTAAAAATGATGAAATTTTAAGCATGATTTTCAGAAAGCATCATGTTCTCAATATGAAAAATGTTTTACCATATATTTACATATTTATATTTAGAACTTTAAAAATACTGAAATTTGATGCTGATTATTCTTTTGACTAGATTAGTTTATTACTGTTAATTTTAATTTACTGATTTTCAAAACTCCATATTTTAAGGTTAAAGGAAAATTACACTGTGTTGAATTTTATTTGAAATAAGAAGAACCATCATGTTAGAGAAGAAATTTGTTTAATTCCATAAAATAACTATGACATTATATTGCAATATAAAGACACACTTTTTAAAAGCTTTGGGAATCTTGTTGTCTGTTTTCTTTTTCATACTGTATATGTTTACACTAACTAAAACAATATAATTTGACCATTCAAAAATACAAGCACACAAACATTTTTATAA
This sequence comes from Dasyprocta punctata, assembly GCA_004363535.1. Lineage (NCBI taxonomy): Eukaryota > Metazoa > Chordata > Mammalia > Rodentia > Dasyproctidae > Dasyprocta > Dasyprocta punctata. Next base: position 8,667 of record RJWM01042849.1, read on the forward strand.
ATTATTTCAAATAAAAATACTCACATAAATACTGTAGGGTATTTCCAGAATGATTGAATATGAGTATATTCAAAATTTCTTGAAAACTCAATTGTGCCTATTACAGCTGAATCATTTTTATCATTATTTGAGCCAGTATTTTCTTGCACTTATTCAACATTGCTTCCTATCATTTTTATCCATAAAGAATTCCAAAGTGCTATTTTTATTCTCCTCTTACAACTGGTGTCTATCACCAAAATACTAGTTGCAGGCATTATATTCAGTACTCTTTCATACTTCTCCAAATGCAAATGTTTTTCTTCCTATTTTAAAATTTTGAGAAACTAATTCAGGTAGTTCAGCAAATATTTTTAAGAATTACAAACTGCAAACTTTATTAGTAACACAATTTGACAAATTCCATTGACTTGCCTATCTTAATAGGAAAATGACAATAAGATACTATAAGAGAAAGGAAAATAATAGAGGGTAAAGAAATGGTTGAGCAATTTCTAGTCATCAGTTCAGGGCTGAGACTACAAACTTATTTGGTTTTTAATGTGTCTGATCTCTGTTTACCCTGGTGATGAGTAAAAGAAATTAATTGCATTATGCAAATTTTATGCTGGGATAGCAGCATTTGATTCATTAAGTCATAGCTCATGACTTATTTGATATTTTGTACTCCATAAAACAAGAAAAATAAGGAGGTTCAGAATGAGAATATACTCATTTATTTAAACAGTCCAACATTGCCATACAGGGATTGTAACACATTCACAAATAAACATGTAAAATGGGAGATGAATAGATTTTGCAACTGTAATAAGTCATTGATGTAATATTGAAGACTACACAAATCAGAATACATTGTTACTTCTTTAATCATTACATATAAAAGGGCATTTTTTTTTTTTTTTGGTACCAAGGATCAAACTCATGAACTTGTGTTTGCCAGGGAGGTGCTTATGCCAGTGAGCTAAATTCCTGACCCTAAATGAATATTTTAAATGATCTGTTGTACAACTTCTCAAGTGTTGGTACATAATGTACTTTGAAATTATCAAATAGAAAATCTCAAGAAAAGTTTGTAATTTTCAAATACTAAAATATATTCTTTCATAAACAGAATTTATTTTGAATAACATGCATGAAAACAAACAGCATAAATTATTAACGTGCTTAAAGCAAGAGCTCCACCATCTTCAGACATAAGAGATTTCTACTTTTGCCTGAAGATAAGGCAACAAATTCCTCCTCGACAAATTTCAGTTAAACTCATTTATGCTTTTATTTGCAATTCTCATCGCCATAAATAATTCCCTCCCAATATAAATCTGTAGTTTGAATCAATTTCAATGGAGCAAGCATTCCTATTTGGGCATCTTTCCTTCTGCAAGCTTCCTTCGCGGTAGATGTTTTAGTGATCTCTTCTCGTTCTCCATGAGTCCTGGAAACCTACAATGACCAAAGTTGTTCACGGACCTCTGAGGCAAGCAACTTCCTTCTTTAGCCTCATGCTCTATGTCATTAAAATGAGAATTATGCAGGAAAACTCAAATTATTTTGTCCTTAGCAAACTAAGTTACTCTTGAAGATTTGAACAGCTTGTTTCTCTCTGGAGCAACATCCATTATATGCACTGTGAAAGGATTATAATTTCTGAAGTAAAGTCTTCTGTTAAGTGTAGTATTCCCTTAAGCTAGTTTTCAGAGATATTTTTGATAACTTTTGAAATATAATTTTCCACAGTTATGTTAATATTTTTGGGAACAGATCTCAGTATCTTTTTTTTTAATTTTATGAATAAAAACAAAGAAAATAAAGCAGAACAAACTCAATCAAAACAAACCAGTGTGATGCAAGACTTCAAAACATTATGAAATCAACAATAGTTACCATAATGCCTCTTGTTGTCTTCAAAATAGCTGCAGATATCTTCAGACATAGCAAAAATCTAACAGAACAAAACAGAATAGAACCAATTCAAACAAAACAATGAATGCAATAAAGGACTTCCAACCAAGACAATAGTAAATCCAAAATGGCTACCACAATATATCTTGCAATCCTTGAAATAGCTGCTCATGCCATCAAATATAACAAAATCAAACAAAACAAAACAGAACAAAACCCAACACAACAAATCAATTAAAATGATATAGAACTTCAAAACTAAACAATAGGGATTCAACAATAGCCCCTACCCTCAGAAGGAGTTCCCCTCTAGATGCCACACTGCATAGCGCTATCCTCTAGATGATCAGACCACTGGACCTAACCTGAAAGGTCAGTGAAACACCAAAACACCACAAGCATCAAATTGCATTTCACCTCAATAGCTATTGCCCCAGCCTGTGTTACTCCAGATCAGCTGGTTGCTTCTGGGGGTGGGGCAGGGCATGGATCTTGTTTGCCAGCTTACTGCCCTGAAGGGGCTGGGATCTGACTGTACCCCTGCTGGCAGCAGCCCACTCATGGTGCTGGTCCTCAGGGAGGACTTGCTTCTTGGTTAATACCTGTTCTTTCCCTGAACTGTCTGCGAATGGTGCTAACTCATGAGGAAAGTCTTGGGTCTGGCTGTCCCCCTGCTGCCAGGGGCCCATGAATGGTGCTGGTTCACAGGGAGGGCTTGCTTGCTGGTGAATCCTTGTTTTCTCCCCCAAGCAGTCCACGAATGGTGCTGACTCAAGGGGAAAGGCTTGCATCTGGCTGTCTCCCTGTCACTGGCAGACTGCACATGGTGCTGGTTCACAGGGAGGGCCTGCTTCCTTATGTCTCAGTATCTCTGCAAAATCTTTAAGTGAAATTCTCTCATGTATGACTTTCAGGGTGATAATGTAATTATATAATAAATATATTAAACACATATGATGCTTTTTGAATAAAAATACCCATGTGAAATTGTGATATGCTTTAAAAATATTCTACACATAATGGGTAGGATAGTTTATTTTATTATTCATTTACTTGAAATTTAAACTGACATATCCCATAGCCCATTTTAATCTTTATCATTTTGTTTTTTAACATAAACCAGTTTTCTTGACAAGAACAGTTTGTGTTGTTATTGTTTGAGTGTTTGGTCATTTTTTATGCCTAGATTTTGTAACATGAACAACCACTTCTAAGATAACAATATGCACTATATTAACTAGTGTTGACTTCTTACTGTCTTTTTTTTTTTTTTTTGCACCGGGAATCGAACTCACAGCCTCATGCCTGCCAGACAGGCGCTTAAGCCACTGAGCCAAACTCCCAGCCTTATTGTCTTTTTTTAAATTCTGTATTATTTCTATCTTTCTTTCTGTTTTGTTTTTTAAAAGAAAAAAAAGAAGTAGAATCTCGTGGAACTTAAAAATATTGATTAATTCACATATATCAGTGATAAAAGTAGTGTTTAGTCTCCATAGTATGGGGTTGAAATTGATTTGCACCAGTTATTTTGCTCTACTAAATGTACAAGCCATGCATATATGTTTAAAATAAGAAGAAACCAACATAATCCAAGTGTGTTTGTACCATATCCAGAAAAGATCATCCTACTTGGTCAACTAGATTGTATCACTTATGTTGGGATCCAATTGGACCCACTGATGTGGTATGAAGATTGTTTTAAACTGAAAATATCTGATGAAACATTTGTTATAAAAATAAAATCCCATCTAAATGTATTTTGCTGACTTAAAGTCTCCAAAAATGACTATACTCTCCACTGCTTTCCCTCTACTTGTTAATCATTAGATTTTTCTTATCAATGGTTATATTTGCATATATATTTATATAACATTATGTGTAAGGCATAGCATTATGCTAGTGTCTATATCTGTATCTCAGGTTGTCATTATTAAATAACAGTTTATATAAATAAGTGTATAGCTGCATCTATATATTTTGAATGAAAGACTGGAAAAGTCTAATTCTTTTGTTGACTCTGAATAATATAAATACTAGAACATTCATTATTTAAAGATGTGCATCCTATGATAATATATTTCATTATTTCCTTCACTTCATTATTTAAGTAAAATAAATTGACTGGTCAGACATTGTTCTCTTTGGTAGATATATATGTAATCATGTATATTTTGCTTTTATACATCTTCCATCTACTTATTCCCCATATTTTTGTATCAATTAGTTATTGCTATGTTGCATTTTGATAGACAATTTAAATCTACATTCAATCAAAATTCATTTTTCCATTGTAATGGCTCATTTAATTCATTTTTCTTTACTTTTTTATTTTTAACATTTACATTTTTATTAGTACATACTTGCAGTATCTAATGACCACACTTATGGGGGATTTTTACATGTACATAACACATTTTAACTCTTTTTTGTATCCTTCCTCTTCTCTCCATCCAACCCTATTTCCCCTCCCCCATTTAAAAAGATCTATTTCCATTTTCTAATTTTTTCTTTAAATCCCTTTTTCATACTTCCCTGTCCCCTCCCCACATCTTCTGTTCCCCTTTCCATCTGAAAAAATTCTGCCTTCTTCCTAATATGTATTCTCTTGCTGTGAATCACATGGCTCCTGAGGTTCTTGGGGTGAAAGACCACGAGAGGATGAGAAAAATAAAGAAGAGACAAAACTGGGGTCAGGTGGAGCCCTTATTCTCCTGATGGGAGGAAGGGTACTGCTCAATAAATGCAATGCATTTATTTATATACTGGAAAAGATGACGTCAATTTCAGCCCCTCTGCCTAGCAACCCATTGCTTGGATTGTCTAGGAGCTTGGTGTTTTTCTGGGCTATGGCAACTTTTTCAAGTGGTTGATCCTGGAGCTCTTTGTTCACAGGGTCATGTCTGGGTCATGCCCTAGGTCAATATCCAACTTCAATGGCTCCCAACATTCTCTCCTATTACTTCTTACTTATACTGCAGTCATCTCACACAGTAGAAAAAATGCAATATTTAAATTTGTGTGTTTGATTTGTTTCACTTAAAATTGTGGTCTGGAGGTGCATCCATTTATCTAAAAATGCCTAAAGTTTAAACGTTATCTTTTCTTCTTTCTCTTTCTTTTTCTTTCTTTCTTTCTTTCTTTCTTTCTTTCTTTCTTTCTTTCTTTCTTTCTTTCCTTCTTTCTGTCATTTTGAGGCAGTTTCACTATGCAGTTCTTAAATTCACTTTGTAGCCTGGCAATCCTCCTGCTGGGATTACAGGCATACACCATCATACCTGGCTAAATTTTATCTATGTTAAAACAATTTGTTAAATTGGCTTCCCTATTACCTTCGAATTTTACCAAGTAAATATTATGTATATTGTGTTATAATGTTACACAATCTTCAAATATTTTACCATACAGATGTATTCTTTTTTTTTTTTTTTTT
>RJWM01042850.1:0-14104 GCA_004363535.1 Dasyprocta punctata
TACAGCATAAAGGAGGAAAAGGTTACTTGGCTTGTGGTTTGGTTTACGATTGGTTGGCTACAAAACAGAAACTTTATGGCAGAAGGGTCCTCATTACTGCTGCTCCTCTGTGCAACTATGTGGCTGGCACTGCTCTAGCTCATTCACCAGTCAGTGAATGGGGGTGAGGAGTGGTTCAGGAAATGTCTTACCACTTACCACATGTTCTTACCACTTCCTCCATGGCACAAAACTCCTAGCTGAGGTCAGGTCTCAGTCTCTCAGTATGAAGCAAAGTTATTTTCACTGTCTCTTCCACCAACAGGTTGGCTACAATGCTGCCCTAGCTGCACTGAGTGGTCTCAAGTCCATGGTGGTGTGCTGTATCCTGTGAAGCTCTCACAGTTTCCAGGGGAAAGGATGGTGTGAGGATTGAGAAATGAAGATAAGAGGCAGTATACAGAAAGCTAAGGTCAGGTAGAACCCTCACTCCAGATGGGAGGAAAGGAACTGCTCAACCACCATAGTGTATTTATTTATACATTTATCTGTTTTTGTTACGTGACAGCCCATTTGCCTATCAACCCATTGCTTGCATTGTCTTGGGGTTTGGTGTTCTGTGCACTGAAGCAGCTTGTTCACAACGTTTGCCTCAGGTGGTCTTTGTTTTTGGACCGGGCTTGATCCTCTCCCCCACCCCCACCCTGCACGTGTGATACATTTCTAGCTTCAGCCATTCCCTACATCTTCCCCTTTTCTGTTTTGTAGTTGCTAGTGATGGGTGGTCCGTTGAAGTTGGAGAAGCTCTATCTGGAGGACTTTTGTAGATGATTTTTTTTGTGGTTCCACTTTTCTATTGGATACCTATGACCAAGTGAAAATGAGACCTGTGTTAATTAAAATTAAATTCTTGCTATTTATCAAATTAAGTTAAATCTCCTCAGGAATTACCCTGGAACCACACCTAGTACTTCTTAGTACTTTCATCAGTGTAAACCATCTGGATGAGTTACAATTATTGCTTGATCAAGTTGCTTTCTATGAAATCTTGGGAGATTTTTCTCTCTTGATGGCTCTCCATAAGCACACTACATATCATTAATAACTTTCCTTTGCAGTCTCACAGTCTCCTTGGTCTGAAGACCAGATGCTCACATTATAGGATGCTACAACAGAGGTTCTCTTATGTCCTAGGTCCTCCTTGCCCTTGGATGGCTAGAGCCAAAATATTAGCTGTCCTAGTCCATCTATTTTTCTAAATTTTGGCCTCCAAACCTCATTTGCTTAACATCAAGAAGAACAGACTGATAACATTACAATGTAATACAGGCAGTGAGCTTAGCATTTCTATCTTGTCAGAGTATTAAGCACTTTAGAATATAAAGTAGAACCATAGCTTTCTAACAACCACGGGTGTTCTAATATTTGAATCCCTGTAGAATGTTGAGTTACATATTTTACACAGAAAATAAGAAATCAAAGGACATACATAATTTTTCAGAATGACAATCATGATGACATTTTGTAACACGCTTAAATTTCCATTTTGACATAGTGTAAACTTTTAATCAATCATCTATCTAATACATAAGAAGTTTTAATTCAATATGGAAAGAAAACAAAAACATAACCTCAACTCATATGTGGAATCTAAAGACATTGAACTCTTAGAAAAAAGTAGAATGGTGGTTACCAAAGTCTGGGGAATTTAGAATGGATGCATTGCATGGAAAGGAAATTTTCATCAAAGATATAAAGTTTCAGTTAGACAGATGTACTAAGTAGGAAAAAATAAACAGATCGGGTAATAAACATCATAGGCATCTTATTCAGTTTCTCATCTTTGGGACAGAACATCCAACATTCACAATTGAAAGGAACAAAGTTTTATTTGGGCTCATTTTTGGAGCCCACAGTCAGCTGGTTGTAAGCAGTGGGAGGAGGGCCTGCTGTGTTTATGGTGGTCAGGAAGCAGAGAGAGAAGGGAGAAGCCAGAAAGAGAGATAAACACCTCCAGGTCCCACCCCCAGCAATTCATCTCTTCTCATCAGATTCGTCCTCCCAGCACTCAGCCAGCCTTAGCATCTCCATATAAACAACAAAGGCCTCATAAATATCTAAGACCATTTTGACATCTTTAACTTAAATTAATTCTTTTAGAAGTTTAATGTTTCATTTTTCATCAGAGAGCACCACCAATCTCTTCCACATTTTTCTCATAGCATTCTTCATGTCCTTATTTTGAAAAGTATAAATCATAGGATTGAGCAAAGGAGTTAACATGGTGCAAAATATAGCCACAAATTTATCAAAGAAATAAGCAGATGGAAGACGTGCATACATAAAAATGCATGGGATGAAAAATAAGACGACAACAGTAATGTGGGACCCACAGGTGGAGAGAGCTTTCCTACGCCCTTCAGAACTGTGCTTTCTCAGAGAAAACAAGATGACACTGTAGGATACAAGCAACATACAGAAGATGAGGATGCAGATAGATCCACTATTGGCAAACACCAAAAGACGCAAGATGTCAGTATCAGTGCAGGCAAGTTTCAGTAGTGGGTACAGGTCACACATGATGTGTTCTATGACACTGGGGCCACAGAATGGCAGATGGAAAATGAAAGAAATTTGAATCATAGAATGCAAGAAGCCCCCTGTCAAGGCTACCCCCATCAGAATGCCACAGAGTCTCCAGTTCATGATGGAAGCGTAGTGCAAGGGCTTGCAAATGGCCACATAGCGGTCATAGGCCATGGCAGTGAGAACAATCACCTCTGCTCCAGCAAGGAAGTGTTCAGCAAAAATCTGCATCAGGCAGCCTTGATAGGAGATGGTGTTCCTCTTATGGAGACTGTCTGCGATTGCCCTTGGAGTGATAACTGAAGAGAAGAATGCATCCAGGGAGGACAAGAATACTAAAAAGAAGTACATGGGACATCCCAACAGAGCAGGACTACAAACAATGGTCACTATGACTAGCATGTTGCCCCCCATAGTGGCAATGTACATCAACAAAAATGCAATGAATACTATTTTCTGAACTGTTGGATTCTGTGAGAGCCCCAGGAGCACAAACTCTGTCACCATGCTTTGGTTTTGCATGACTTCAGAGGAAAGGTGTATAGATAAAACAGGGAACGAACATATGGAATCAACAGTCACAGGAAAGAAAAATGTTTTTCCAGATGACTTTATGGTACATAATTATCGACAATTTGATGGATGATCATCAAAAATTCTAGGTATTGTCAAGAGCACAAGATTGGAAATTTGTTGATCATAGAAGTGGGAGACCAGGAAGAATTTTTTACAGAGAAGTAACTGAATTTTTTAAAATATTTGAATTTCAAGAGATGATGGAATGTATCCACTGTTCTGAAGGATGAGAAACAGTTTGCATTTTAAGTTTTGGCTTTGATTCATTAGTTGTCACTTTGTGGGATATATTTTTGAGAACCATCCTGAACCATATCCAACTTCTGAGGAATGAAGGGAGATAACCTAGAGATACAGGGTAGGAGCAAAGTGCATGCTATGCTATTAACATGCAATTACAATATTCTTGAAAATATGAGCCACTCCTCACATATATCCTTAAAGCTCTGAACTGAATTGGACCCTTATATACAAACTCATTCCTTACAAAAGAGAAAGATCCATTAAAGGGTGACTAGTGGTATCCTTCACATTTAATGAGTACTGCCTAAATGTTCAGTGTTTTTGTATTCATCATAATTTTAAAAGTTAATCACAAAGGCCTGGGATACAGCTCAATAGCAAGTGCCAGACTGGCAAGCCCAAGGTCCTGAGTTTGATTCTTGGTACAAAAAAAAATGTTAATAGAAATAGCAGTTTCAGAATGTTGTAATAATGAGAAAATGGAATAATATTTAGAATCTAACTCCTAAGAAACAGCCTGTGCTAGGTCATATCATCTAATTTATTTTTGGGAAACTCATGCTTAAAATCATTTTGTGCAAGCAAGCAAGAGATGCTTGGCATGGGATCCTCCACACCCTGCCAAGTCCTTTACAAGGGCTCAACAACAGCAGGAAGGAGAGTTTTCTCTCTAGCAAAGGCTCCCAGTTGGAGTGACCTTTTGAAAATCTCTATCCACCTGCAACTATTAAATTCTCAAGTTCTTTGTTCATGTTCAAGTGCAATATTTCAGTGAAAAAAGTAGAGCAAATAAAGCCAGGCGTGGTGGCACACACCTTTAATCCCAGCACTCGGGAGGCTGAGGTAGGAGGAGTTGTGAGTTCAAGGCCGGCTTGGGCTACAATGCCAGCGCAAGGCCTGCCTGAGCTACATAGTGAGACCCTGCCTCAAAAAACTAGGGCCAGGAGTTTGGCTCAATGGCTTAAGTGCCTGACTGGCAGGCACGAAGTTGTGAGTTCGATCCCCGGTGCCGTAAAAAAAAAAAAAAAAAAAAAGTAGAGCAAATGATAAAAAATCAGAAGAGGAATCAATGCTTCATGGAGGCAATTACTCCAAATTGTAATTGTCCATGAAATTATGCATTGAAGAATGATCATGTTCTCAGCTATGCACATAGCAATGTCTAGTAATATTTTTATAGGTTTGGTGTGCATATACACATACGGACACTTACATTCTCTTTATTAATATATATATATATATATATATATATATATATATACGATAGGAAAATAAAAGAATAAGGGTTTCTTTGGAGAGTTAAAAACAAAGAAAATTTTAGTAATGACATTTTCAGATTATGTGTTAATATTTCCCCTTTCTCTTACTTTCAACAAACATTTCCATTTTTCTCAATGTTTCAGACCTTCCTAAATGATTCTTACTTAAACTATGAACTCAGCATCTGATGCAGAGCTATAACCAAGAAAAAAGAGAGATAAAAAAACACTGAAAAGTCATTGAATCAGACAGCCTTTCTTCATTATAAAATAAAGATAAGCACATAACCCAGTAGTAGTCAGGTTAGTGTAGGGCCAGAGTAGGAAAAGCAGTGAAGTGAAATTAATCAGAACCAGTTCCAAGCTCATGCATTCCTATGTTGAAATCCTTATACTACCATTGAACAGGTCATTCCCAAAGCCTGAGGTTTTGCATCTGTTAATAATATAAATGACTGTCTGTATTAGAGTTCTTGTGAAAATCAGGTAAGGAATAGACATAGAAACACACCAGAGGCAACTCACTTTTCAGGCCCCCTTCTGTCCCTCTTTGACTGAAGCTTCCTTTCTCTCAATAAATTCCCCCCACTTGAAAAAAAGAAAACATGCCATTAAAAAGCCCAGAAGATGTTTATGAATGATGAATGGTAAGGACAGATACCTAAAATCCTTGACGCAATGCAGAAATGGTACCATTTTTAATTATAATTCTTGTTCCACCATGACCGAGGCTGTTAAATGCTTTTATTCTAGTTTTTATTTATTCACAAATGTAAAACAGTTTGTTTTATCTCAATAAAGTTATGCTATTTTTAAAAATGTCTTTAAAATTTCTTAAGAATTTCTTCCATTCTCAGGGTCTTTATGTCCATGTAATACTACTTAAAGTAGTTTTACTGCCAAAAATATTACAGATAGGTAGACTGTACATTTTGAGTTTGGAGAAATAGATTAACATGATACATTAATTTAATAATCGCATTATTCTTTAGTTCACCCTTTTTACCTGATGAATTTTAAGAATAATATAATTTTAGAATTTTAATATTTTTCAGTTGTAAGCAAAAAATACACTTTTGTCACAAAAAAGAATTTTTGAAATTCATGCTAAAATTTAAAGACACAGAGAACAGTGTTCTTAATGCTTTTCATGGCAAATTTAAGGTTTTCTTCTTTTGAAATGCTATGTTCATGATATGTGTTTTTCTGGACTGAAATCCACAATGAACAGAAAAGGCAGTAGTGAGAAAATTAGTAAATGTTGAATAAAATCATGTCTTTATTTAACTCACTTCATAGTTTAGACGAATGCATCCATGATATCATTAGTTGATAATATTGGGAATAACTAAATAAAGAACTTGCGGGAAACTTTCATGCTATCTTGGCAACTTTTGTAATCATTTAAATTTTCTTCAGAATGAAAAGTTGATCAGTATATGTTCTGCCAAAGCGTGCACAGCACATAGTTAATTAAACATAGAAAATTTTTCTGAATTAACTGTCAAAAACTTTAGGTTTCTTTGGGTCTTCCATCAAAGCAGAATGTTTCAGGTTGCTTTTTTGTATTGTGTGGATTACAACACTTCATCTAACTACCTGACCCCTAAGGAAAATAAAGTTATTATGAAAATAGTTTGCAAAATATAGATATAGTGATGTCAGCATGATTTTTAAAAGAGTCTACGCACACTAAAAGAGGTAGAAAATTGAATTAGTCACAAGAATAAAGTACGTGCTATTTAAAATCATGTTATTTCTAAATTATACCAGTTCCTGAGATTGTAATGAAAATGCATAATTCACAATCTGTTTTGGGAAACATATTAGTATTTTCTGAATCATGAGCCTGCTTGTATTATTTACACTGATTATATTATTCTAAGAATTTATTCCAACATTGAATTAAGGTGGGGAAGTTTTACAGTGGAAGATGGTGCAGATGTCATTTCAAACAATAAAACTTTAGCAACAGATAACCTATTTAAGAGGAGAAAGATGATTATATAAATGAAAGTACTAAAAATTAACAACACAGGCTTTTCTGAATAAATACAATATGAGGACAGAGAACATGCTGAATTTTATAATATGTTAATAAGAAAAAAATTTAATGATTGTATCCATTTGAAAAGATATTTTAAATACAACTTTAATATAAGAAGGGAGTCACATGGAAAGAAGAGATTGTTATTTTGATTGTACAATTTGCTGTCTTTATAAGAATGCTGACATATAAACATTAAATTCAAAGCCTAATTGCTGCATTTCTCTAAGATCAAAATAGTATCAGAATAAAAGTACAGATAATTTTATTCTCTAGCTAGTGTAACTAATTGCATGGGTGACACTAACACACTAATGTAACTCAGAATTTTACCTGAAAATGTTCAACTTACATATGAATTCCATAAAAGATGATACCACATGCCCAGCTCTCCCCTTCTGCTTGTGTCTCCTCTGCTATCCATTTAAAATCCACATTGTCATAGAGGTGGCAGGTTTTTCTGTCTGTCTTTCTTCCGCAACAATCCTTGGCTTGCATTTCTCAGTCTTCACATCCTTACATCTGCCAAGTCTCCCCTAGAGGTAGCTCAGGACCCCTCGTAGCCTCAAGAGTGGGTGCAGGGCTATTTCCTGGGGTGCTGATTGTGGGATATTCACCTGCCTGGCCCTGCTATCCATATTGTGAACTATTTCCTTCCATTTGATTTCAGAGACAAAACTACTTTTAGCAGTACTCATTCTAAAGAACAACTTTTACAACCTTAAGGTATATATAACATTCAAAACTATAACAGAATTTAGTAATAAGGTTGTAATTTTAAGTAGTATTTTAAACTCTACTCAAGTTGATTTTAGATACATTTATATGTACCCATATGTGCATGTCAAGCATGTTTGCCTATATGTACTCTAAGTGTTTGTAAAAACTAAGAAAAGAGGTTAACAAACTGTTCTGAATTACCATCTCTGTTACGATTCTTAACTCACAGGACTTGTGATTTGAAATTTTTATTTGTTTTAAAAACAAAATGCTTACTCCTTGCCTATCTAGGTAAGTGTATTCCTCTCTCTGATGACTGGAAATGTGTTCTTTTCAGATTTCAGATTTCTTTCCTTTCAGTGTTTCCTGGTCATTGCCTTTAAAGACTCAATTTTTAAACTCATAATATTTCTGAAAATTGAAAAACAAATGAAATTTACTATTTCTCTTCTGAATATTTCCCTTCCTGATGAATACCTGGGTCTATATTTTTTCTCCTGTCTTAATGATTCAACTCATTTTCAGAGACAAAATCAGGAAAACAAATATCAAACTAACAGATCTTTTCAGTCTTGTAAGAGTTTTTTAAACAATTTCGAAGCATGAACCTAACATTATTTATAACATCAAATCCACGGAATTAAAGTCAGCGACCACACTCTGTTTTGCAAGGCACTCTTAATCTCTTTAATGTCTTCCTACGTCATTTGGTAGTGTGTGCTTGTGGAATTAGTGTGCTTTATCTTCTATCAATTACTGTGAATTTGCATGATTCTACCTCAATCTTCTTTATACATCCTCTCTATTCCATCTTTTAATCTAAACCAAAGATTTTGGGGGTCGCTTGAGGTTATTAAGTGAGAATATTTTAGAATGAATAAACAAAATGTTACTTGAGAGCGAGAATGAAAATGTGAGTTGTTGGCATTTCTAAATTGTTTTTATTTAACTTGAGCAATAGTTTTAATTTTATTAGATTGGAAATGAAGCACGTCTCTAAGAAAATAAAAAAGAAAAATTTGTCTACTGGTATAATAACTGCTCTCTGTTGAGGATTCATTGTCTGTGGAATGCTGCATTACGTGCTCCATATGCATTATTTTCATTGATTCTACATATTTTGAGCTTAGTGATAGTTTAATCCTCTGTATGATGAGAATCTGGGAGCCAGAAAGTTAGCTTAATTTGCCCAAGTGTACATGATTATTTTTGGTAGGTTGAAGTATTGCATTAAAGTTAGAAAGTTGACCACCATACCAATACTTTTGAGGACTAAACCATGATTTGATATCCTCTTTGGAAATGCAAAAATGAAAATTGTAAATCTCACCATGTATCAATAGATTGAAATCTAGTGGTGATATCCTCTGTAATGTGTGAAGTATCCTTCACTGTTCCAAAATTTGATGCTTCAATTCAATTTTTCTTTCTTTATCAAAGAGAGTAGGGAAGGACCAATCTAGCTGCCCTCGTGGGAAATACTTCCAACTGGTTCTCATGTGCTGTCTTCAAACCAGCACCAGCTGATTTCCAATTGGAATTTAAAGCAGTTTGCAGAGAGGTCATAGACCAATAGAATTGTTTTCTCCCCTTAGGGCTTGGAAATTTTCCATCCATGCAATTTTTCTAAGATAGATTTGCATGGTTTAACATTCTCAAATATTTGCAAAAATCTTTTTTTAAACAATTAAGTTTATTGGTACAGTTACTCTGTCCTCTTTGTTTGTATTTTGATTGTTTACTATTTGTTTTTCAAACTGCTCTTGGGATTAAGGATGCTTTCATTTCCTGTCATGTTCAGGGATAGAGCTCTATGTACATAGGAGATACACTATGTGCACAGATGAAACATAGCACCTTTTTGTAGAATTCAGGCACTGCCTCTGTGTACTTACTAAATAAACAAGCTGAGTTCTAAGATGAGAATAACATAAATTGCTTCTGGAGTAGGGCAGCAATGAGTGCTAGATTCTTATATCTTAAGTAAAAAATGTGAATATATTTGTAGATGAAGCCAAAATGTTACGTTTTGAAGCTCTGGTTCTTGATGTTCCTTTCAGTTACAGACACACACACACACACACACACACACACACACACGCACACACACAAACTTGCAGAGACCAAACAAATTTTTCCATTTTTAATTCATTTGCTGTTCAAACAAAAGTACATATCCAAATGCATTGTGTATTCTATTACAACTCAGAATTGAGACCAAAGCTTGAGACAGACTTAGCTCACAGATCCCTTCAGAGAATTTCATGTTTCAAGACAGTTTTTCAGTATTCCACACTATCTATTTTTACACCCATTCACACAGCATAAAAAAAATGGATAGCCAAATTAATTCACCAGAAAAATTAAGGCCCAGAGACCCCAGAACTTTGGGCATGTATGAATTTAACATAGTGGCATTATTCCATTTAACCAAAAATTTATATATATATATATATATATTTTAACATAAAAGAATCAACTGACATGTACCACACACTGTAAGAGGAGGTGTTAATTTGAATGTGTGACTCAGTAGCAAAACTACAGAAATTTCTTCTGAAAGTCTTGATTTCTCCTCTTTCAAGAACTCAAGAAGTTTCTCTTTGTACAATGATAACAGAGATGCTCATTGCAGTCTCCTTAGAGGAATATACTCCTTTTTCTCTCCAATCACTATGAGTGCTATGACATGGTCAATTGACACACTAGGAACTCACTGATAAGTAGGCAGGACATGACTAATCAGATTGTATCTTTCAAAATTGAAGCAGTGACTCAAGTTCTGCAGCAGGTTGTAATGAACCCTCTAAATGGTGGAGTAACGTGATACAGGAACACTGAGGTTGAAGTTCTGCAAATGTTGTTCTCTGCTTTTTGTGGTTGTGTTGAAATTCTTTAACTAATGTTTCCAATGTTTAGCATATTTTTTCCTCCGCATAGATTTTTATATATGGAGTAAATGACAGTTGATAAGTAGTCTTTTCAATTTTTTTCTGTGACCAATACATGCAAGATAAGTTTAAATTCAACTCTTTTTCATTTACAATTAAGGAGACAGAGTTCCCAACTGAGAATTGATCAGTGATCTGTAGGTTAAACTACTATTTCCTGATTCCCATGAAAATGCTTTTCTGTATTATTGGGTTACTCTAATCGCAAGATATTCATGCCACAAGTATGGCTCAGTGGCTTAAGTGCCAACCTGGCAGGTGGGAGGTTGTGAGTTCGATCCCCGGTGCCACAAAAAAAAAAAATTATTAATCCCAGCACTCGGGAGGCTGAGGTAGGCAGAGCGCTGTGAGTTTGAGGCCAGCTTGGGCTACAACGCGAGCGCAAGGCCGGCCTGAGCTACATAGTGCGACCCTGCCTGAAAAAACCAGGGCCGGGAGTTTGGCTCAGTGCCTTAAGCGTCTGCCCTGGCAGGCACGAGGTTGTGAGTTCAATCCCCGGTGCAGCAAAAAAAAAAAAATAAATAAAAAATAAATAAATAAATAAATAAATAAAAATAAAGATACTTTGACATTTTTACTCAGGTTATGATTTTTTACTCATGTAATGTTTTATTTCTCATTAGAGAGCATCACCAATCTTTTCCACATTTTTCCCCTGGCATTTTTCATGTCCTTATTTTGAAAAGTACACATCATAGGATTGAGCAAGGGAGTTAACATGGTACAAAATATGGCCACAGATTTTATCAAAGAAGTAAGCAGATGGAGGCCATGCATACATAAAAATGAATCGAACAAAAAATAAAACCACAACAGCAATGTAGAGAGAGACTTTCTACACCCTTCAGAACTGCACTTTCTCAGAGAGAACAAGTTGACACTGTAGGACATAAGCAACATAGAGAAAATGAGGATGCAGAAAGACCCATTGTTGGCAAACACCCAAAGATGCAGGATGTCAGTGTCAGTGCAGGCAAGCTTCTATAGTGGGTGCAAGTCACACATGATGTGTTCAATGACATTGGGGCCACAGAATGGCAGATGGAAAATGAAGGAAATTTGAATCATGGAATGCAAGAAGCCCCCTGTCAAGGCTACTCCCATCAGAATGCCCCAGAGCCTCCAGTTCATGATGGAAGCATAGTGCAAGGACTTGCAAATGGCAACATAGTGGTCATAGGCCATGGCAGTGAGGACAATCACCTCTGCTCCAGGAAGGAAGTGTACACCAAAGACCTGCATCAGGCAGCCTTGATAGGAGATGGTGTTCCTCTTATGGGGGTTGTCTGCGAATGCCTTTGGGGTGATAACTGAAAAGAAGAATGCATCCAGGGAGGACAAGAATATTGAAAGGAAGTACATGGGGCAGCCCAACCGTGCAGGGCTACAAACAATGGTCACTATTACTAGCATGTTTCTCACCATAGTTGCAATGTATATCAACAAAAATGCAACAAATTCTGTTTTCTGAACTGGTGGATTCTGTGACAGCCCCAGGAGCACAGACTCTGTCCCCATGCTTTGGGTTTTCATGACTTAAGAGGAAAGGGAAAAGGACTACAAGGAACAAAATATGAATCTGCAACCATAAAAAAGAAAATTTTGTTTCAGATCATTTTATGATATTACCATCATGAGCAATTTGATTCACACTTGTATCAAATTATCATGTGTTACCAAGTACACAACACTGGAAATATATTAAACATAGTACAGGGAAGTCAGGAAGAACTGAGATGGAACAAAGTGTTAAACATTTTAAAGAGTTGAGTTTCAATAGAGATAATAGGCAGCTGCAGTTGTGGTGAGGGTGTGAAAAGGTTTTCTCCTCCAGCCCCAGGTTTCCTTTGTTAGTAGTGGCTTACTGGATTCATTCTTGAAATTTGTCCTGAAACCTGTACAAGTTTTGTTTAAACCCAGCTGCTGGTAGCCTGGGATGTGATAACTTGAACACCAACCATGAGCAAAAAACTGTCTACAAAGAGAAGAAATAGAGTGCAGTTAAAATACTCCTGAAAGTCATAGCTACTCCTCAAATATCTCTTTAAAACTTTGAACTGAATTGTATTTTTAAGTAATTTGTCTCATTCCTTACAAAAAACAAAGATCCATACAAAATGTCTAGCTCTGTACTTAACACATAAGGAGTAGAGACACATAATTTTGAGAGTTTTCAAATTAGTAGTAATTCTAAAAGTTTATAAAATTAATGCTTATTTCAAAATGTTGTCATGACTAAATATTCAGTAAGTATTCAGAATCTAACTTCTAGGAAGCAACCTGTTCGATGTCATGTGATACTTGTTTTTGGTGGGAAACTCATGCTTTAAAACGTGAAATTCAAGCAAACCAGAGATTCTGGGCATCGTATTTGAGACATGGAACTTCTGTTCCCTAAACAACAGCATAAAATGAGGATTTTTCTTTTCCAATGAGAACTTAGTGAGGGGCGGCTTCCCTACAGTCTCCATCCATCTGTTACACTAAAGCCTCTGATTTTTTTGTACACATTTGAGGTATTAGCTAAAAGAAACAGAACAAATGATGTAGAATCAGAAGATGAATACAAGTTTCATCTAGATAATTACTTCAAACTTTGGTTTAAATTTTATAAAAATTGAAAATTGAAGAATGTGTCCTCAGCCATTGTTACCTTGCCTAATATTTTATTATCTTGTGTGTGTATATAAATGTATGTATAGTACAATACCTTAACTTACAAACATGCTTACTAAGTATGCAAATAAAAGAATAAAGGGCTTATTGTCAGAGTTAAAAATAACCAAATCTTATAAATGGAGTTTTCAGTTTATACAAATCATTTTAAATATCAGCAGTATTTAAGAATAAATTACGGGTTATTTGTGTGTTAATAAATATGAATTTTTAGTTTAAAGCATCCTTTTCTATTATTTTCCCAATTTTTCAGACATCCCTAAATGATTTTTGTATTCTGAACTCAATGACAAATGAAGTTCTAACCAAAGAAAGCAAGTATATGAAACAAACCTAGAAGGTTATTGAATCAGACATCAGTGTAGAATCCAGCAATAGTCAAGTTAGTTCAGGACCAGAGCAAAAAAGTAAAGAAGTAAAATATATCAGACCACAGGCTGTAAACTCATGCAGACCTAGTTTCAAAACCATGCTCTGCTATTTGTGCTGCCACTAAACAGATTACTAAAATTCTCATGGCCTGCATTTCCTTTCTGTTAGTGAGTATAATACAATCGCCTATTGATAGGTTTCTTGTGTCACACAAGGAATAGACACAAAAACGTTTATGTCATCATAAATCCAGAAGATTTTTTGAATGATAATCAGAGTCATTGATGCAAGGCAGAAATGGCACTATTTTTAATACTGACTCCTGCTTTACAATGGCCAAGACCAACAAATGCCATTATTTTTCCTTTTATTTATTAACTAATGCAAAACATTTTGTATTATCACAGTAAAGATTTTATTTTTTATTTTTTTTTAATTTTATTTGAGCGAAGAAAAACAAAACAAACAAAGACTACAACAACAACAACAAAAAAATGACATATATAGTAAAAACAACAAGCAAAAGAGACAAGCAAACAACTAGAGTAAATACACAACATTGCAGGTTTACAAAACCGGAAGATAGAAGCTTGACAATGGTTGCAATTTGCGCATCGTTATCTTTAAAATGGTTTCTTACATTAACAGATATAGACATGCAAGACTGATTTAATCATATGAGTATTAATTGTTCC
>RJWM01042851.1:0-14112 GCA_004363535.1 Dasyprocta punctata
ATGTCTGTCAATATGATCAACCCCTATGAAGGTAACGATATGTAATATTGTAACTACTGTCAAACTTCAACCACCTCAGAGTGTAAACCTACAGTGTAATTGTATCAGATCTGTCGTTGTTGTTGTTGTTTGTCTTTCATGCTTTTTGTTTCTATCTTCTGTGTCTATTTTCTTTTAAATAAAATTTTAAAAAAAAGATATATATTTTTCTCTCTCTCTTTTCTTGTTTTATATTTGTCTTCATTGTTTGATCTTGTTTTTCATGAGTGTGAATGTGGTTTCTAGCTTTTTTGTGGTTCTTGCTCTGTTCTTCACTGTATTTCTTCCTTCTCTCTTTTCCTCCTATCTTTAGTTCCAGTTTCCCAAAGTTTGTGTGGTCTTACATTGTCCTCCAGTCTTGCTTCAAATCTCTTCCTCTTCTTATATTTCTCTATGTTTTCCCCTAACTCCTTTTTTTCCTGAGGGTAAAATTGGTATACTGAGGGGCTTATTTACAGCATATAAATAAACTATTTTTTGGTTTGTTTTAGAATTTATCACACAACCACAAATCTAGTTCATACAGTCAAAGATGGCAAATTAATGGTTATTACAGCTTGCCATTTTCTAGGCTGTGTTTGATGCTATTGCTATTGCTTATTGTACCATTATAGCCAAAGTAACATAACTGTTCTAACCAGCTGTTCTTCCAGTATACCAAGGCTGAAACTGCTTAAGTGTCATAGCAAATACTGTGGGCTAGTGCTGCAGAACCAAGGGCTGGGCCAAGCAGGCAGCAACTTCTCATCCCCAATAAACTGAGGAAGAAGGATCTTATATAGACTCAAAACCCAAAAGAACTATACTTGGAAGATACCTCTAAGAAGTAGCAATTACCTCAGGGTTCTAAATACTAGCAATGAAGTTATTTGCCATAGGCAATTTACAAGCACCAACCCAGAAATTAAATTTTAAAAAGTAAGAAACAAAATAGAAAATGAGAAGACACTTAAAACAAGATGCAATCCCAGACATCCAATTCAGCAAAGTCAAACCCAGGGGGCAATGAGGTAGGACAATCCAAAAGCCAATCATTTGGCCTCTCTGAAGTGGTAATAACAAAGCAAATGAATGAAGCTCTAGAAAAAATTAAATCAGAAATAATTTCTCAGATAACTTTAGAGTTGGTGACTACAATGTAAAACATACTTAGTGACTCTAGAGAAGTACAGATAAAAAAAATAGAGGAGTTTAGGAAAAAATGAACCATAAATGTCCACATAGGAAAGAAATGGAATCCATAAAACAGATTCAAACAGATATCCAGGAGACTTAAAAATTTCATTGAAAGTATCCCTAGCAGAATAAACCAATGTGAGAACCGAATCTCAGACACAGAAGACAGGCTTGTGGTTAGTGATCATGAAAAGAAAGATTTCTTAAAAATAGCAAGGGACAACAAGAAAACAATTCAGCAGCTGTGAGACGATCCAAAGAAGAATCATGAAAGATTGACTGTAGTTAATGAAAAAGCAAGAGATAGCGCAAATGATATAAAAAAAAAAAAACCTGCTCACAGATGTCATGGCTGAAAACTTTCCAGGCGGGAAAAAAGAATTTGACATAACATATATATAAGTGAGGTATATACACTTTCAAATAGCCATGTCAAAAAACAACAACAACAACAACAACAACAAAACAAACTACAGTAAGGCATATAAGACTCAATATTCCAGAAATTCAACACAAGAACATTATCAAAAGGTGTTATAGAAAAGAAACAAGTCACCTATAAAGGAAAGCCCATCAGATTCACTGCTGATTTCTCAACACAAACCCCCAAGTCATGGAGAGCTTGGAGTGAAGTATTTCAAGCCCTAAAAGAAAAAGTCCTCCAAACAAGATTAATGTAACCTGCAAAACTATCTTTCAAAATTGACAGAGAAATAAGATACTACCATGACAAAAAATACTCGAGGAAATTCATGAATACAAAACCAGCATTCCACAATGATCTGAAGGACATTCCAGAAAGAGATAACAAAGACTACAACTCCAGAAACTCCAAAAGAATGAATCTACCAGGGAAGGCAAACAATTAACCAGAGGGGGAACGAAGGGGTACCAACAACAGAAAAAGAGCAAGACAACAATGTCAATATGTATCAGTTATAACCATCAATATTAATGGTCTCAATTCACCGATCAAAAGAACAGACTGGTAGAACAGATCAAGAAGCAAGATCCAATAATATGCTGCATACAAGAAACACATTTAACTCAAAAAGAAATTCACAGAATGAAAGTCAGAAGAATGCAAAACAATACTCACTGAGGTGGCAACACAACAAAATACAGAGGTAGCTATTCTATTTGCAGACAAAGTGCATTTCAAGTGAAGACTGATTAAGAGAGACAAGAGTGTAAAACAAACAATCCAAGAGTAAGAGATAATAATCATAAATACATACACAAAAAATACCAGTGTACCCAACTATATAAAACAAATATTAACAGACATGAAAAATAAAATAAACACTAATACAATTGCATTGGGGGACATTTCAATACCCCACTGTCACAAATAGACAGATCAACCAGACAAAAAAATCAACAATGAAATATTAGAACTGAACCAAACTTTTGAACAAACGGTCTTAGTAGACGTCTTCAGAGTGTTCCACCGCACAAGATCAGGATGCACACTCTTCTCAGTTACACAGAGGACATTCTCTAAAATAGACCTTATCCTAACAAACAGAACATGCTTAAGTAAATGCAAAGGAATAGAAATTATTCCATATGTATCATCAGACTACAGTGCAGTGAAACTGGAAATCAATGGCAAAAGAAATCATGAGAACTTCATAAACGCACAGGAACTAAATAACACCCTCCTGAACAACTAATGGGTCACAGATAAAATTAAAGAACAAATTAGACAGTTTCTACAATTAATAATGCAAATACGATGTAACAGAACTTATGAGACATAATGAAAGCAGTCTAGATAGAAATTTATTGCAGTGAGTATCCAAATCAGGAAAACAGAGCAAGCTCAAATAATCAACTTAATGTTGAACCTCAACCTTCTAGAAAAAAAAGAGCAGGCCACACCCTACCGACAAGGAAAGGCCTAGAACCTCATGGATTCACGGCTGAATTCTACAAGAAATTTAGAGAAGACCAAATACCACTACTTCTCAAATTCTTTAATGAAATTGAAAGGGAAGTAATACTCTCAAAGTCATTCTGGAAGCAGATATTACCCTAATACCAAACCCAGAGAAGGACTCAGTCAAGAAAGAGAAGTACAGGTCAATCTTCCTAATTAGCATAAATACAAAAATCCTCAACAATAAGCTGGCACACAAAATGTAGTAAATCATCAAGGAGATTGTACATCATGACCAAGAAGGATTCATCCCGGGGATACAGGAATGCTTTGATATATGTAAATCAACAAATGTAATAAACCATATTAATAGAGACAAGGAGAAAAACCATATGATCATCTCAATAGATGCAGAAAAAGTACTTGACAAAGTTCAACATCATTCATGATAAAAACACTACAAAAAACTGGAAAAAATGGCCTTTATCTTCATCTGATAAAAGCCATCTATGACAGAACAACAGTCAACATGATTCTAAATAGAAAAAAATGAAAGCTTTCACTCTAAAATCAGGAACAAGACAAGGATGTTCATTCTTACTACTCATATTCAATATAGTTTGGGAAACTTTAGCCAGAGCCATTAGACAAGAAAAAGAAATAAAAGGAATAATAATAGGAACGGGAGAAGTAAAATTATTATTATTTGCAGATGACATGATGCTCTACTCAGAAGACTCCCAAAACTCCACAAAAGGACTTCTAAATTCAGTTGTGTAGCTGGAAACAAGGTGAACACTCAAAAATCAGTAGCACTCCTGTACACAAACAACAGACTCACTGAGAGAGAAATTAGAGAAACCATGCCTTTCACAACAGCATCAAAAAAAATTAAATACCGAAGAATCAATCTAACAAAGGAAGTAAAAATTTTTACACTAAAAACTATGATACTGTCAAACAGGAGATCAAAGAGGATATCAGAAATATGGAAAGATATGCCTTGCTTTTGGGTAGGAAGAATCAATATAGTGAAAATGGCCACACTTCCAAAATTCTTTTTTTTAAATTTTTTTATTTAAGAGAAAAAAGATGCATATAAGACAAAAAGCAAAAGAGACAAACAAATGACAACAGCAAATCCACAACAGTAACATTATAGGTTTACAAAATAAGATGATCGGAACTTAAGAGTGGTTCCAATATTGCCTTCAACAATGTTACCTTCAACATGGTTGTTTACATTAACAGACACAGACATGTAAAATTGATCTAATCATATGAGTATTAACCAATCTTTCTCAATAACTAAAACATTCAGCAGTATACTTATTTTAGTTATCTTACATATACATATATACAGATTTATGTCTTTTTCCTTTTCCCTTCCTTCTTTCCTCCTTTTCCTTTTCCCAATTATTTTGTTCTTTGAGCAGTTTTTTACCCTTACACAGTATTTATTGTAGATTTTAGATCATATATACTTTTTTTTTATTTAAGAGAAAGAAAAAAGACACATATAAGAAAGACAAAAAAGCAAAAGAGACATACAAATGACTAGAGTAAATGCACAACAGTAACATTACAGGTTTACAAAACAGGATGACAGAAACTTGACAATAGTCGCAATACTGCGTATCATTACCTTCAAAATGGTTGTTTACATTAACAGATATATACATGTAAAATTGATCTAACCATATGAGTATCAATTGTTCTCTCTAAATAACCAATACATTCAGCAGTATGTTCGTTTTAGTTATCTTACATATACATATATACAGATTTATACCTTTTCTTTATATATACTTTTTTAGTTTCTGAAACTAGGGAGACAATAAAGTATTTACACATGTGGGTTTGATTTATGTCACTTACGAGTATGGTCTCAAGTTGTGTCCATTTACTTATAAAAGTCTCAATGCAATCTTTCTTGATAGCTGAGTAGTACTCCATTGTATAAAAATACCATACCTTTTTTATTCATTCTTTGACTGATGGGCACTTGGGTTGTTTCCAAGATTTGGCTATTACAAATCAGGCTGCTATAAACATGGGTGCACAAATATCACTGTCATATGTTTTCATTTCTTCTAGGAAAATGCCCAGAAGCGGGATAGCCGGGTCAAATGGAATCTCTAATCCTAGCTTCTTGAGGAATCTCCACACCGATTTCCACAGTGGTTGCACCAATCTATACCCCCCACCAACAGTGCAGTAGAGTTCCTTTTTCCCCACAGCCCCTCCAGCATTTGTTGTTGGTGTTTAATCTTGGCCATTCTTTCTAGAGTGAGATGGAATCTCAGTGTTGTTTTAATTTGCATTTCCCGAATGAGCACTGATGTTGAACATTTTTTCATATATCTATTTGCCATTTGTATTTCTTTCTCTGAGAAGTGTGTATTCATCTCAGATGCCCATTTTTGGATTGGGCCCTTGAATTATAGGGCCTGATTTCTTTTAATTCTTTATATGCTTTTTATAGAAGTCCTTTGCCTGATGGGCAATTGGCTAAGATACTGTCCCAGTTTATGGGCTTTCTTTTCACTCTGTTGGAGATTTCCTTTGACATGCAAGATTTTTTTAGTAAGATGAGATCCCAGGTGTTGATTCTGGGAAGTGTTTCCCGTGCAGTTTGATCTTTGTTCATGAACTCTCTGCCTACTCCTACATCATCAAGATTTTTATCTAACTCTGTCTTCTAGCAAGTTTAGCATCTCTGTTTTAATATTCAGACCTTTGATCCATTTTGACTTTAGTTTAGTGCATGGTGATAGACATGGATCTAGTTTTACTTTACGGCATATAGAAAGTCAGTTTTTTCGGCACCATTTGTTAAAGAGGCTATTTTTCTTCCAATGTACATGTTTGGCCCCTTTGTCAAAGATGAGGTGGCTAAGTGTGTTTGTAGTTGTGGCTGTATCTTCTAATGTATTCAATTGATCTTTAGGTCTGTTTTGATTCCAGTACCATGCTGATTTTATCACAGTAGCTTTGTAGTGGGATTGTGATGCTTCCTGCCTTACCTTTGTTGCCTAAAATTACCTTTGCTATTCTAGGTCTCCTCTGGTTCCAGATGAATTTCAGGAATGCTTTCTCTAGCTCTGTGAGGTAGGCAAGTGGTATTTTGATTGGGATTGCATTAAATCTGTATGACAATTTTGGGAGAATGGCCATTTTCACGATGTTTGTTCTTCCTATCCATGAACAGGGAATATCTTTCCATTTTCTGAAATCTTCGATTTCTTTTTTCAGAGTAATGTAATTTTCACTGTATAGATATTTTACTTCCTTTGTTACATTGATTCCTCAGTATTTTTTTTTTTTTGGATGTTATAGTGAAGGGTGTGGTTTCCCTTATTTCTCTGTCAGTGACTTTGTTGTTTGTGTACCAGAATACTATTGATTTTTGAGTGTTGACTTTGTATCCAACAATATTACTGAATTTGGTTGTTATATCTAGAAGTCTTTCAATGGAGTTTTGGGGGTCTTCTATGTAGAGTATCATATCATCTGCAAATAATGATAATTTCACTTCTTCTTTTCCTATCCTTATTCCCTTTATTTCTTTCTCTTGTCTAATTGCTCTGGCTAATATATCCAGAACTATATTGAATAGGAGTGGTGATAACGGACATCCTTGTCTTGTTCCTGATTTTTGGTTGAAAGATTTTAGTTTTTGTCCATTTAGTAAGATGTTGGCTGTTGGTTTATGATATATGGCATTTATCAGGTTGAGGTAGAGACCATCTATTCAGATTTTCTGTAGGGTTTTTATCATGAATGGGTGCTGGATTTTGTCAAAAGCTTTTTCTGCATCTACTTAAATGATCATGTGGTTCTTGTCCTTGGCCCTGTTGATACGGTGTATTACATTTATTGTTTGCATATGTTGAACCATCTCTGCATTCCTGGGATAAATCCCACTTGATCATGGTGTATAATCTTTCTGATAACTTGCTGTATTCTATTTGCCAGTATTTTATTGAGGATTTTTGCATCTATGTTCATGAGGGAGACTGGCCTCTAATTTTCTTTTTTGGTTGGGTCTTTCTCTGGTTTTGGTATTAGGGTAATACTTGTTTCTAGGAGTTAGTTAGGGAGACTTGCTTCCCTTTCAATTTCATTGACGAGTTTGAGGAGTGTTGGCATTAAGTCTTTCCTACATTTCTTGTAGAATTCACTAGTGAATCCATCAGGACATGGGCTTTGCTTTGTTGCTAAGGTTCTAATTATATTTTCAATTTCATTAGCTGAAATTGAGTTATTCAGTAGTTTCACATCTTCCTGATTCAGCTTTGGTAATTCATAGGTTTCTAGGAGTCTGTTCATTTCTTCCGTGTTATCAAATCTCTGTGAGTAAAGGTTTTCAAAGTAGGTGTTGATGATCTTCTGTATTTCCACAGGGTCTGTAGTGATTTCACCCTTTTCATTTCTTATTGCATGAATGTGAGTTTTTCTTTCCTCTTTTTGATAAGGTTGGCTAGGGGTTTATCAATTTTATTTACTCTTTCAAAGAACCAACTCTTTGATTCATTAATTCTTTGTATTATTTTCTTAGTTTCAATTGCATTAATTTCTGCTGCGATCTTGATAATTTCCTCCCTTCTTTGGGCTTTGGACTTGACTTGCTCTTCTTTTTCTAGAAGTTTGAGGTGCAGCATTAGGTTGTTTATGTGTGTTCTTTCCATTTTTCTGATGTGGGAGTTTAGTGCTATAAATTTCCCTCTGAGGATTGTTTTCATTGTGTTCCACAGGTTCTGGTAATTTTTTTCATTCAATTGTAGATATTCTTTAATTTCTTGCTTAATTTCTTCTGTGACCCACAGATTGTTTAGGAGAGTATTATTTAATTTCCATGTGTTTATGGGATTCTTGTGGGATTTTTTGTCATTCATTTCCAATTTTATTGTGCTATGGTCAGATAGTATGCATGGAATTATTTCAGTTCCTTTGCAGTTACTTAAGCATGCTTGGTGGACGAGTATATGATCTATTTTAGACAACGACCCATGTGCAGCTGAGAAGAATGTGTATTCTGATGTTGATGGGTGGAATACTCTGCACACATCTACTAGGTCCATTTGTTCACAAGTTTGATTCAGTTCTGTTATGTCTTTGCTGATTTTTTGTTTGGTTCATCTGTCTCTCTGTGACAGTAGGGTGTTAAGGTCCGTTGTTATAACTGTAGTATTGTTTCCTTGGTTTTTCATGTCTATTAAGAACTGTCTTACATAGTTGGGTGCTCCCATATTTGGTGCATATATATCTATGATTGTAATCTCTTCCTCTTGAAGTTTTCCCCTAACAAGTATGTAGTGACCTTTTTTTTTTTAATCTCTTTTGATCATTTTTGGTTTGAAGTTTGCATTGTTTGCAAATAAAATAGCTACCCGTGCTTTTTCTGGGTTCCTGTTGCATGGAGTACTGTTTTCCATCTTTTGATTTTTAGTCTGTGAGTTTCCTTTTGAGTAAAAAGTGTTTCTTGTACACAGCATATTGTTGGATTTTGTTTCTTAACCCACTCTGTCAGTCTGTTTCTTTTTATTGGTGAGATAGACCATTTTCATTGATTGATATAACTGATATGTACTGGCTCATCCCTGTCATGATATCTTTCTGTTGTTTTCTACATTTTCTGTTTAACTATTTGCCCTGCATAGTGGACTCCTTTTGTTGTTGTTCTTAAGATTGTAGCTATCAGCCGGGCATGGTGGTGCACGCCTTTAATCCCAGCACTCGGGAGGCTGAGGTAGGAGGAGCACTGTGAGTTGGAGGCCGGCTTGGGCTACAACGCAAGCACAAGGCCAGCCTGAGCTACATAGTGCGACCCTGCCTCAAAAAACCAGGGCCAGGAGTTTGGCTCAGTGGCTTAAGCACCTGTCCTGGCAGGTGCAAGGGTGTGAGTTTGATCCCTGGTGCCGCAAAAAAAAAAAAAAAAAAAAAAAAAAAAAAAAAAGATTGTAGCTATCTTTGTCTCTTTCTAGAGTGTCTTTCAGTACTCTTTGTAGTGTTGGTGTGGTGGCCATAAATTTCTTCAGTTGTTCTTTGTCATGGACGTATCTTATTTCTCTATCAATTTTGAAAGACAGTTTTGCAGGATACATCAATCTGGGTTGAAAGTTGTTCTCTTTCAGGATTTGAAATACTTCACTTCAAGCTCTTCTTGACTCAAATGTGTCGAGAAGTCTGCCATGATTCTCATAGGCTTTCCTTCACAGGTGATCTGTTTCTTTTCTCTGAAAGCTTTCAGTATTTTGTTCTTGTGCTGAATTTCTGATACCCTAATTATTATATGTCTGGGTGAAGGTTTATTTTGGTTATGGTTAATTGGGGTTCTGTATGCCTCACTTATCTGTATATTGGATTCTCTTCCCATGTTTGGAAAATTGTCAGCTATTATTTCTGAAAATAGACTTCACAGATCATTAATATTGACCCATACTTTTTCATTTATGCCTATTAATCTTATGTTAGTTCTTTTGGCATCGTCTTGCAGCTGTTGAATTGTTGTTTCTTGGTTCCTTCTTATTTTTAAGAGATCTTTTCTTTCATGATTGTAAGCTTCCATGCTGTCTTTGAGGTCTGAGATTCTACTTTCAGCTTCATTCAAGTGGTTTTGCCAACTTTCCAAGGAATTTTTCATTTCCTGAATTTCCCTTTGAAGCTGTTTCATGCATCCTATTTGTGTCTTATATGTTCATTCACAGTTTCCATCATTTCCTTATGTTCTTCTATTTTTTTATCTTGATCTTCTTTAGGTACACACAGCATTTCTTTCATGATTGTCATTACAATTTTTAGCTGAGAGATTATTTCTGATTTGAGTTTCTCTACAGCTTCATGGAGTTGTTTTTTTACTTCATTTGCTATTATTTCAGAAAGTTCAGTTGTGTGACTCCCAGTGTCTTCCATTTCAGTGTCTCTTGGGTTTGTTCTCAGTGGCCTGGGGGATTGAGACTGCCTCTCGCTCTTTCGTTTTGTCGTTTTCTTCTGGGACCTGTGTGGCTGGGCAGGCAGCCTCCTGATGGATTGCACTGGAACACAGTGCTGGGTAGACCTTCAATTCTCCAATATCCCTGTGGCTAACTGGGACACACCCCCAGATTATGGTGCTGAACCCTTGTGTTATGTTGTCTGTGACGCTGGCCGCATGTTCCCCTAATGTACTTTGTTGGGTTACTCTGGGATGCTGGGCTGGACAAAGTTTGTATCCTTCCTGCAGCTAGCAGGGTCACACCTCTGGAGCTTGTTGCCAGGGTCTAGAACCTGGCTGTGTAGCCTTCAGAACCTCCGCGACCAAGGTGGCTAGCAGAGACACAGCCCTGGGGTGTGTCACTGGACCTTGAGCCTGGATGGGTGGAGTTTGGAATCTCCTGGACCCAGGCAGCTAGACAGAGCACACCTCAGAGTATGCCACACACTTCCAAAATTGTTATATAGATTTAATGCAATTCTGATGAAAATTTCAGCAGCATATGTCACAGAATAAGAGAAAAGAACTGTAAAATGTATTTGGAACCAGAAGAGGCCTAGAATAGCAAAGGCAATTCTGGGCAAAAAAGGCAGCATCCCAATCCCAGACTTGAAATCATACTACAAACGTACTGTGATAAAAACAGCATGGTATTATATTAAAAAAAAAACCCAGACCAGATAATCAATAGAACGCACTAGAAAATGCAGAAACAATTCCAGACATACTTTGTCACCTTATGTCTGACAAAGGTGCCAAACACATTCACTGGAGGAAAGATTTCTTCTTTAATAAATGGTGCTGTAACTGGCTGTCCATATAGTGAAGATTAAAATTAGACCCACAGAAAAGAGTATATATAGGTATATATATAAGTATATATATAGGTATTTATATATATACATACAAGATAGATAACTGTACCACTAATCTCTGTTAGTTCATCAAAAAGAACAGTTTGGTCATTGTTTATTCCTAAATCTTGTAAGCTGAACAACCACTTTTAAGATAGCAATATGCAATATATTAACTAGTGTTAATTTCCTATTATTTTGTTTTGAAATTCTGTATCATTTTTATTCTTTTGTTTTCTTTTTAAAATAAAAAAATTAGACCCATATCTTTCACCATACATTAGACTAAATTCAAAATGATCACAGAGCTACATATTAAAATAGAAACATTAAATCTATTGGAAGTTAGAATAGGTAAAACTCTTGAAGACATTGGTGTAGGAAAAGACTTTATAAACAAAACCTCAATCCCACAGGAACTATCACAAAGAATCAACAACTAGGATCTCATACTATTAAAAAGCTTTTGCACAGCAATAGAAACTGCTAATAGACTGAAGTGATGACCCACAATGTGAGAGAAAATGTTTGCCAGTTGTATTTCAGACGAAGGATTACTATCGAGAACATATAAAGAACTCAAAAAAGTTGGCCCTCCCAGATTTAAAGACCCAACCTAAAAATGGGCATCTAAAATGAAAACACAATTTTAGGATAAAGAAATACAAACAGCAAATAAATATGTGAAAAAATGTTCAGCATTACTGGTCATTCAAGAGATGCAAATTAAAACAACATTCAGATTCCACCTCACTCTGGAAAGAATGGCTATTATCAAGAAATCGAGTAATAACAAATGCTGGAGAGACTGTGGGAATAAAGGAACCCTTCTCCACTGTTGGAACAAATTCTCTATGGTGAATATGATCATTATATATATAAAATGTACTAATAAAATCTGATTGAGGGTCAAGGATGTAACTCAGTGGCACAGTACCCACTTGGCAAGCATAAGACTATGAGTTTGATTCCTGGTTAAAAGAGAGAGAGAGAAAAGAGACAGACAGAGACAGAGACAGAGACAGACAGAGACAGACTAACAGACAGAGACAGAGAGAGGAAGAAGAGGATGAAAGAAAAGAAAAAAGAAATCTCAACTTGAATGAGAAAAGGTAACCAACAGATACTAATATCAAGATGACGCAAATGTTGGAATTGTTTCATAAAACTATTATAAAAGATGTAATAAAATGGTTCAATGAATGCTTCTGAACATAATTGAAACAAATTTTAAAAACAGAATACTAAATAAAGCAGAAAAAACAGCTAGACCTGGTGGTGAATGCTTGTAATCTAGCTACTAAGAAGGTTGAGGCAGAAGGATCACAAGTTTGAGGCCAGTCTCAGTAACTTAGAGAGACTTTTCTCAAAAATGAAAGGGGCTGGGTATGTAGTTGAGTGGTAAACTACTTGGTTAGCATGTACATGGCCTTAGGTTCAATCCCTAGTGAAAGAAAGGAGGAAGAGGAGGAAAGAGCAAGAAAAGACATCGAAGGCATAAAAATTAATCAAATGGAATATTTTTTCCTCTGAAAAATGCCTTGGATAAGTGAAAAATAAAAGGAAAACACAAAACAAAGGAAAATAAACTCGTTGGAGTAGCTTAACAACACAGTGGAGAGGCTATAGGAAAGAATCAGAAACATGACCAAAAGCTGAGAAAAATTACAGCTTGAACAACAGAGAGAAAAGAAATGAACAATAACCACCACAATAAAAATCAAAAGAGGATATGTGAGTCCGTAACAAAAGATTTTATATTTAGTTGACTGGAGAAGTTTACGAGGCTCAGAATGTATTAGAAAAAAATAATAATTGAAAACCTTCCAAATTTGGCAAAAGACAAAAAAACCCAAGAATCAGAATTAAATCCAATGAAGATAAATATATAGAAATCCTTAAAAAGAGACACGATAGCCAAACTTCTAAAAACTAAAGACAAAAAACCTTAAAAGCACCAAAAGAGAAATGACACACTGTACAAGGATAAATAACGTGAATAGAATCAGAAAACATGGCAGCCAGAAAGAAGTAGTATAGATTTATAGTGCTAATAGAAAAGAACTGTCTCCCAGAATCAACACGTGGGATCTCATCCTACTAAAAAGTTTTTGCATGTCAAAGGAAATCTCCAACAGAGTGAAAAGAAAACCCACAAACTGGGCAAATATCTTTGCCAATTGTCCATCAGACAAAGGACTCCTATCTAAAACATATAAAGAATTAAAAGAAATCAGGCCCCTCAAATTCAAGGACCCAATCCAAAAATGGGCATCTGAGATGAATACACACTTCTCAGAGAAAGAAATACAAATGGCAAATAAATATATGAAAAAATGTTCAACATCAATGGTCATTCGGGAAACGCAAATTAAAACAACACTGAGATTCCATCTCACTCCAGAAAGAATGGCCAAGATTAAAAAATCAACCAACAACAAATGCTGGAGGGGCTGTGGGGAAAAAGGAACTCTTCTCCACTGTTGGTGGGAGCATAGACTGGTGCGGCCACTGTGGAGGTCAGTGTGGAGATTCCTCAAGAAGCTGGGATTGGCGATCCCATTCAACCCAGCTATACCACTTCTGGGCATATTCCCAGAAAAATTAAAAACATCATACCACAGTGATATCTGTGCACCTATGTTTATAGCAGCCCAATTTGTAATAGCCAGATCTTGGAAACAACCCAAGTGCCCATCAATCAAAGAATGGATAAAAAAGATGTGGTATTTTTATACAATGGAGTACTACTCAGCTATTAAGAAAGATTGCATTGAGACATTTGTAAGTAAATGGTCACGACTTGAGACCATACTCGTAAGTGAGATAAATCAAACCCGCGTGTGTAAATACCGTATTGTCTCCCTAGTGTAAGAAATGGAAAAGTATATATGATCCAAAATCTATAGTAAATACTACATAAGGGTGAAGAACAGCTCAAAGTGCAAGAGTAACTGGGAAGAGAAAAGGGAAGAGGAAAAGATACAAACCTGTATATATGTATATGTAAGATAACTAGAATGAACACACTCTTGAATCTATTCATTGTTGAGAAAGAACAATTAATGCTCATATGATTAGATTGATTTTGCATGTCTATATCTGTTAATGTAAGTAACCATTTTAAAGATAACGATGCGCAATGTTGCAAGCATTGTCAAGTTTCTGTCATCCGATTTTGTAAA
>RJWM01042852.1:0-14111 GCA_004363535.1 Dasyprocta punctata
TGAAGCTGAGGGATCCTGACACTCAGGGCCAAATGCTGCTTTTTTGTATCTGGAGTAACACGAGAAGAGTGCTGATGCCTAATATAGCCTGGGGCTGGGTGAGACACTGACATGGTAAGCAGCCCATATCTACCAGGATGTCACCTTCACTGGTTGCAAACATTACACATACCTTGC
Source organism: Dasyprocta punctata (assembly GCA_004363535.1). Classification (NCBI taxonomy): domain Eukaryota; kingdom Metazoa; phylum Chordata; class Mammalia; order Rodentia; family Dasyproctidae; genus Dasyprocta; species Dasyprocta punctata. The sequence goes on from RJWM01042852.1 coordinate 178, forward strand.
AGTTCAGCATTGTTTCTCCTCAAAGTAGCTGAGGAGGAGAGCACCTTGACTCAAGGTAATTATTCCATTTGGCTCATAGGCAGTTCCCTATGCCTTTTTCATAGCAAGCCAGGTGTAAAATATTGTAAAGAACTCTGGGTGATACAAATCCTGAGTCCTAAAATGTAGCAAATGGCTTCAAAATAACTGCAACTTTTATCCTAATGACTTTGTTTCCAGGAATGCATCCTAAGGAAATGTGAGAGATGTTCAAGCATCCTTAGTTATAACACTTTTTTTTTGGTAGCAGGCACTGAACTCAGGACCTTGTGCTTCTAGGTGGGCACTGTGCCGCTGAACTGTACCCTTAGCCCCAACACTTTTTAATATCCCAAACCTAGAAATCTCTTCCATGCTTCCAAATGAGACTATTATAGTAAGTATGGTTACTACAATGATTATGTTATAGATTATTTTACTATAATGATTATATTGTAGAAGGTTTAGTAGCAATTAAACTATTAATTTTTGATGAAATACATATTTTAAATAGTGGGTTTAATGCTAATATAATAGTAATAGTGCATACTGTGCAGGTACTTTGTCAGGTACATACATGATATAGGTATATAATCCTAAACAAAAGCTTGTAACTATTATTGTCTGCATTTCATAAGTGAAACTGAAGCACAAAGAACTTTGATGACTTGTTCAAAGTCACTAAGCAGAACAATAATTCAACTGGGGAAAGTATGATTCCAAAGTCTGAGCAGTAACCACAATTAACACTGCTTAGGTAGACCAAAAAACAACCACCAGAAGCTGACAGTGATTTTACATATGTGTGTGTTATTGATTATGCATTATACGTGTACTTACATTACATAAGCAGAGTCTGCCAAAAATGTGTACACAGTTCAAGAAAAGAAAAACTTGTATAAATATTGTAATACTAAATTTATTGATATAATAAAATTAATACAAGTTACCTTTTGCCTCTACAATTACAAAAGGTGCTCAGAATGGTGGCCACTAGCGTCCCAGACATTTATTAGGGCAGCAAACTGGTGCTTGGATAGCCTCAGGCATTGAGATGTTGCATATACATTTTCAACTTCTCTAAGGGACAGCAGTGTAGTTGGTTTTCTGCGATGTATCATGTCCTCTAAGTTCCCCCAAATGAGAGTAATACCATTTGTTGAAAACATCATACTATTTTTCTTTTCCTGAAGTGCATACATGTTTCTGGTGAACTCTGTATATTACACATAAATGTTTTATATATATATACATATATATGATATAAATGTGGTTATATATCTGTGTTAACAGGTGATATTTGTCCTTAGACTATTTATAAATGGAACAACACTTGCAAAATAACATTAGAAAAAATAGGGAATTCTAGAGGCAGGATTAGTAGCATCTCTTTAAATGATTTTCTTGCTCAACCAGCATCAATTTGTCTAGAAAAATAAAACATAGTTTTTCTGTGTGGACCAACCACTCTTTGGTATTCACTGCTTAGTTCTGGGCCACTCAGCTGACTGTCTCACAGACAGGCCAGGAGAGTTGAACTAAAGCTTTTGATTTCCACTGTGGATTCAGTCCTTAATTGGTCTCAGACTAATGTTGACCTAGGTTGTTTATATTCAGCAGCTATATTCCTTTCTTGTGATTAAGCTTTCAGAATTGCAGAATGTTGGCCCTAGGGCAGTATTTCTCAACTGGAAGTGATTTTTTTCCCTCCCAGTGAGCATTTGGCAAAGTCTAGGGATATTTTTGGTTGTAGCAACTGAGGGGGCAGTGGTGCTACTGGCATCTGAAGGATGTGGGAGGCCAAAGATGCTGATCAAACCTCCTACAATGCTCACAACAGGAGATTTCTGGGTCCCAAGTGTGTCTGGTGCTGGATTTAGAACCCCTGTCCTATCCCTCTGTCATCTTTCTCTTCTGTTGTGCAGGTGCAAAGACAAGTCCTAGCTGCTTTGGCTCCCCCAAACTCACTGCTCTTTTCTTTTTCCTGGAGGGATTCAGAGAGTTGCATTTCTATATACAGACTCAGGGTTTTATGAAGAGAGGTGGGTAGTGAAAAGAGTGTGGGCATTGAACTCAAACCAACCAGATGGTCCTGCATTAGAAACCTGGTGTGGTTATTCACTAAGCCATATGATTATGAGCAAATTGTTTCCCCTCTTTGAACTAGAGTGTGCATCTGTAAACTGAGGACAGCAACAGCACCTTCTCAGCATGTCATGAAATGCCATTGGCAAAATTGCCAGAATATGCCGTTGTGTAGTAGGTGCTTCACAAATATTTACTTTCCATTTTATCCTGAGTAAGAGCATCCATGGTCAAGTTAAAGAACTACAGTATAAACAAAATTTGAAGAAGTGACCCATTAGGCACAAATTAGTTTCTTAAAAGTTGATATCATACAGCATCAACTTTTATGCGTTTGGCTGAGTGAAGACTCAATGGCCTTTCCTCCATTTGCCTGGAATGTTGTCAGCTTTAGGTGTGACTTATTCTAAGAGGTGGCAATGGACGTGGTTTTCACCTGTTTTTTCATAAGAACTAACTCAGCAATGATTGGAGCAATTTATTTTAGAATTATATTTTTTTCCCTCTTTCCAGATTTCTACTACCTAAGTGGCTAACACCAGACTAAACGTTGATAATAGTAATAGTCAGAATAATAATATAGCTAACAGTTATATAATATTTTATATGTTCCAGGAACTGTTTTCAATGCTTTTACTTATGTTAACATCTCATCTGTAACACCCTTAGAAGACTTTTGGATGGAGATAAAGAAAATCTAGGTACTACAAGTACAAAAGAAATACAAGTGCTGCTCCAGAGCTTACAGAAGGATCTAACTTTGCCTACATCTTGATGTTAGCCCAGTGAGACCTCTTTTAAACTTCTAACTTTCAAGATTATAATATATAGATATAAAGATCGGAAAGGAAGAAGTTAAACCATCATTATTTGCAGATGACATGATACTCTACTTAGAAGATCTCAAAAACTCCACCAAAAGACTTCTAGATTTAGTAAGCAGATTTAGTAATGCAGCTGGTTACAAAGTCAACACTCAAAAATCAATAACCTTCTTGTACGTGAATAACAAACTCACTGAGAGAGAAATCAGGGATACAATACCTTTTACAATAGCATCCAAAAAAATGAAATACTTAGGAATCAATCTAAGGAAGGATGTAAAAGACCTCTGTATTGAAAACTGTAGTACTCTGAAAAAGGAGATTGAAGAGGATATTTAAAAAATGGAGAGACATCTAGTGCTCTTGGGTAGGGAGACTCAATATAGTGAAAATGGCCATACTTCCAAAAGTGTTATACAGATTCAATGCAATCTCAATCAAAACTCCAATAGCATATCTTAGAATTAGAGAAACAATCCTAAAATTCATCTGGAACCAGAAGAGACCTAGAATAGCAAAGGTGATCCTGGGCAACTTAGACAAGACAGGAGGCATCACAATTCCTGACTTGAGATTATAGTATAAGGCTACTGTGATTAAAAAAGTGTGGTACTGGCAAACAACAACAACAACAACAACAAAAACAACAACAAAAACAAACAAAAAAACAGACCCAAAGATCAATGGAATAGATTAGAAGATGCAGAAACAACTTCAGACACACTGAGCTACCTTATCTTTGACAAAGATGCCACAAACATTCATTGGAAGAAAGATAGCCTCTCTAATAAATGGTGTAGTAAAAACTGACTTTTCACATGCCAAAGATTAAAACTGGACCCATATGTACTAAGTTAAAATCTGAATGGATTAAAAATCTCAACATTAAACCAGAAACATTAAATTTCCTGGAAGACAGAGTAGGTAAAACTCTCAAAGACATTGGTGTAGGGAAAGACTTTATGAATAAAAGCCAGATTGCACAGGAACTATCACAAAAAATCAACCAATGTGATCTCATCCTACTTAAAAGCTTTTGTACAGCAAGAGAAACCACCAACAGAGTGAAGAAACAACCCACAATATGGGGGAAAATGTTTGCCAGCTGTCCTTCAGATAAAGGATTACTATGGAGACTGTATAAAAAACTTAAAAAAAAATCAGCCCTCCAAGATTTAAAGACCCAATCCAAAAATAGGCATCTGAGATGAACACAATCTTTTCAGATGAAGAAGGACAAACAGCAAATAAATACGTGAAAAAATGTTCAAACAACACTGAGATTGCACCTCACCCCAAAAAGAATGGCTAGTATTAAGAAGTCAACCAATAACAAATGCTGGAGGGGCTGTGGACAAAAAGGAACCCTTCTTCACTACTGGTGGGAATGCAGGCTGGTGCAACCACTGTGGAAGTCAGTGTGGAGAACCCTCAAAATCTAGGATTGGAGGTCCCATTTGACCCAGCTATTCCCCTTCTGGGTATCTTCCCAAGAGAATTAAAAACATCATGCCATAGTGATATATGTGCACCTATGTTTATAGCAGCACAGTTTATAATAGCCAGATCTTGGAAACAATCTAAATGCCCATTGACTGAGGAATGGGCAAAAAAAGACGTGGTATTTCTATATAATGGAATACTATTCAGCTATGAAGAATGATAAACTGGACACTTTTACACTTAAATAGATGTGCCTTGAGAATATACTTATCAATGAAATAAATAAGTCACACATATGTAAGCATCATATTGTTACACTTGCGTGACAAACTGAAAGAAAAACTATGTATATGTTTATGTATATGTATGTAAAAATAATTAAGATAGTTAAAGAAAAATAAAGAATTCACTGAGATTTTGTTAGATATTGAGGTGAGAACTGTGTATTCATCTCAGATGCCCATTTTTTGATTGGGTCCTTGAATTTTAGGGGCCTGATTTCTTTTAATTCTTTATATGTTTTAGATAGAAGTCCTTTGTCTGATGGACAATTGGCTAAGATATTTTCCCGGTTCATGGGTTTTCTTTTCACTCTGTTGGAGATTTCCTTTGACATGCAAAAACTTTTTAGTAAGATGAGATCCCAGTTGTTGATTCTGGGAAGTGTTTCCCATACAATTTGATTTTTGTTCATGAACTCTGACTATTCCTATGTCATCAAGATTTTTACCTACTCTGTCTTCTAGTAAGTTTAGTGTCTCTGTTTTAATATTCAGATCTTTGATCCATTTTGACTTTATTTTAGTGCATGATGATAGACATGGATCTAGTTTTAGTTTACGGCATATAGAAAGCCAGTTTTTCCAGCACCATTTGTTAAAGAGGCTATCTTTATTCCAAGGTACATATTTGGCCCCTTTGTCAAAGATGAGGTGGCTAAGTGTGTTTGTAGTTGTGGCTGTATCTTCTAATCTATTCCATTGATCTTTAGGTCTGTTTTGATTCCAGTACCATTCTTAGAGAAAGAAATGCAAATGGCAAATAAATATATGAAAAAATGTTCAACATCAATGGTCATTCGGGAAATGCAAATTAAAACAACACTGAGATTGCATCTCACTCCAGAAAGAATGGCCAAGATTAAAAAATCAAGCAACAACAAATGCTGAAGTGGCTGTGGGGAAAAGGGAACTCTTCGCTGTTGGTGGGAGTGTAGACTGGTGCAACCACTGTGGAGGTCAGTGTGGAGATTCCTCAAGAAGCTACGATTAGAGATCCCATTCAACCCAGATATCCCACTTCTGGGCATTTTCCCAGAACTGAAAACATAGTACCACAGTGATATTTGTGCACCCAAATTGGGTTTATAACAACCCAATTTGTAATAGCCAGATCTTGGAAACAACCCAAGTGCTCATCAATCAAAGAATGGATGGAAAAGATGTGGTATTTTTATACAATGGAGTACTACTCAGCTATTAAGAAAGATTGCATTGATACTTTTATAAGTAAATGGGCATGACTTGAGACCATACTCATAAGTGAGATAAATCAAACCCACATGTGTAAATACCATATTGTCTCCCTAGTGTAAGAAACTGAAAAAGTATATATGATCCAAAATCTATAATAAATACTATGTAAGGATAAAAACAGCTCGAAGAGCAAAAGTAATTGGGAAGGGAAAATGGGGAAAGAGGGAAGGGAAAAGGAAAAGACATAAATCTGTATATATCTTTATGTAAGATAACTAAAAGGAACATACTGCTGAATGTATTAGTTATTGAGAAAGAACGGTTAATAGATCAATTTTACATGTCTATATCTGTTAATGTAAACAAACATTTTGAAGATAACGATAGGCAATATTGCAACCATTGTCAAGTTTCTATCATCCTGTTTTGTAAACCTATAGTATTACTGTTGTGCATTTACTCTAGTCATTTGTTTGTCTCTTTTGATTTTGTCTTTCTTATATGTGTCTTTTTTTTTCTCTTAAATAGAAAAAAAGTTATTGAGGTGAATCTATAGATAAGGTTAGGGAGAATAAACGTTTCGATATTTGTCCAATTCACATACATGGTCTCTCTTCACTTATTTTGTTTCTATTTAAGTACTTTTGAACAGTTTTTATAGTTTTTAGTACATGGGTAATGAATGTATTTTGGTAGATTTAATCAGCAATGCTACTGTAAGCTTTTCGGTGATGTTGTAACTTGTGCGTTTACAATTTTGCTTTGAATTGCTCATTGCTTGTATATAGGCTAACATCACATTTCAGTATATGGCTTTCTAACCTTGTACCATGACCTTGCTAAACCTGCTTGTCTGTTCTATTGAATTTTTTGTAGATTCTTTGTAAATAAGAAAAGGTTATAATATAATAAAATTGTGCTGTTTTAAATCTCTAATTTATAGCAATTTAATAAAACAGCAAAAGGAAACCAACACAGAGGGCGATTCCTTCTTTACAGGATAGGAAATTGAGGCTTGGCACGGGGAAAATCTTGCCAAATTTACATGCAAGAATTAGGAGTCTAATCCTGGCATCTTATTGTAAAATACATGCTTCTAACCAAGGTAGTGCAGTTTCTGTAAGAAAAGGATTCTTGACAGTGATTTCTTCTATATAACAGAGCTGGTGGAACATGGCAAGCTTCTAGCAGACAATGGCTCACAAGGGAAATTAATTTTCATTTACATTCTTAGATCTTCATCACACCACATTCTAAAACCTCAATGAGAATTCTGAATGTGCATTACACGATGATCTTCCTACCACTTTTTTCTAATGCCACATTTGTACTTTTGTACTATAGAGAAAATAATAGAAAATATAATTATAAATCTTATGTCACAGTTAATTTAGATTAAAATTTAGTCACCACATTTATTTTACCATCATAACCTTTAGTTTTTGGTTTTAAGATCTGAGGACAGATCTTTTAGAATAAACTATTTTCCAATTTATATCTATATTTGAAAGAAATTAAGCTTATTGCTACAGTTTAGGTATACATAGTGACCACATTCATCATAGGGAAATTATACCCATACATGGTGTAACTTGATTCTTTTCTTCCCATTCCCATATCCTCCTTTCAACCCCTCTTCCTCTCCTTGTTTACCAAAACTTTGTTTCCATTGTTTGCTTCTTTTCTCATTATTCTTTTCCCTTCCTTCCTTTCCCCACTTCCTCCTCTATTTCCCCTTCCCATTTGAACATTTTATTTCTATTTCATAATATCTATTATATATTTTGGTCCTTATTTACATTTTTGGTTTCTCACCCCAGAGAAACAACGCAGTATTTATACGTGTGTCAATTTATTTCACTTAAGAGTATGGTCTCAAGGTGCATCCATTTAGGTAGAAATGTCTCAAGCTTATCCTTCTTTATGATTGAATTATACTCCATTGTATTAAAAAACCACATCTTCTTTATCCATTCATCAATTGATGAGCATTTGGGGTGCTTTCAAAATTTAGTTATTGAAAAATGTGCCACTATAAATATGCGTGTGTGTATATCACTGTAGTATGAAGATTTTGATTCTTTTGAGAAGATACCATGAAGGGATATAGTCAGGTCAAATGGGACCTCTAGGCCTAGAGTTTTTCTTTCTTTCTTTTCTTTTTTTTTCGTGTGGCTTCTATAATTTTTTTTAAACAAAAAAAGAGCAGAAGTGATGACACAGAACTTCAAAACAACATAATATAAGAGCAACAATGGTTAATGTATTGTATATTGTTATCTTGAAAGTAGTTGCTCAGATTATAAGATATAGGCATGAAAGAAGATCAAACAATGAGAGCACAAACTGTTCTTTTTGAAGAATCAACAGAGATTAGTAGTATAATTGCCTGTCATATGTATATATACATATATATATATATATATATATATGTATATATAATGTAAAATCTTTTCCCTTCTTTATTTTTAATCTTAGTTTTTGAGGAATCTCCACACTGATTTTCATAGTAGTTGCATCCGTCTACACTCCCATTAACAGTGGAGAAGGGTTTGAAAAGGATTTAGACTTGGAAACTTTTGTTTTTATTTTTTCTTCAGATTTTCCTTGATAATAATTATGAGACTATCATACATTTGTACTCATTTTGTACTTTTTCTTGTAGTGTAGCAGGGAATCTGATGTCATTAAATCAAAACAGGAATTTCTTTATTACCATTCAAAAATTGTTTTAGGGAAGATAGTGTTTTCATTAGAGAACAATTTTTGTTAATTACTTATTTATGCAGACCTATATGTATTTATGTTTATTACCATCAATGTAGCATTTACTTACTAGTGCATATTTGTTATGCATAATAGTGGGTTTTGTTTTTGAATATTTGTATATGCATAAATTGGCAAAAATATTGAAGAAACACTGTTCAAAAGAAGTAGTATAAATGGTCAATAAGTATATGAAAAAGTGTTTAACACCACTAGCCATCAGGGCAGTAGAAAAGAGACTAGAGAGAAGAAGAAGAGAATCAGGGAGAAATGGAAACTCATCACTTTTGAGCACAATGTCCTATTTACATTTGTCAATGGAAATTTGTTATTCCTTTAAATTTTATAATCACTTCAGGATGCTTCTTGATTCTCCTAATAATCCTATGTGACAGATATAGTAAATGACACAGAAGTTCAGTAAGTGTGATTTTTCAGCCAAGGCCAAATAACTGATAAGGGGGAAATCAGAAATTTCTGGCATTTCACTCTCAATCTTGAATTATCTCTAATACTTATAATTTTTCTAACTATTTAGTGTTGGGAGTACATTGTTAGTCAAGCACTCTACCACTGAACTACATCCCCAGCCTCAATACAGTTTATTTTTGATATGGGTAAATTTTTCATCCAAAGCCATTAAGTGTACTGTTATATTTTTATGTCTTTGTTTAGAAAATTGTTGGACAATCGGTGTTTATTTGTCTCTTTTGTTTCTTGTTTTTCAATTTTATTTTGTTTTTCCCTCTTTAAAATAAAAAAAAGAAAATTGTTGAACCGTTTGATAATCATGCATGAATTATATTAAGAGCATGTTTAGCTCCTCCGGTTACAAACGCTAATGAATTTCAGTCTCATAAAATTCAAATAGTCTTTTGGTTTTTATTTGTCATTATCCACTGGATTTCTTATTACCTCCAATCATTAGTCTGGGGCTGTTGTATAAAGTCACGCCCATCAGGATAACACTCAAACTGTCTTATATGACTGGGTCAGAATTGACTTTGTGTATGTATGACAGGTAAAACCAAAGCATGGAAAAAAGATAATTCTGCATAAAATGTATTCTTTTTCTACTTGAAGGCTTATCCAGTGGATATCAAAATTTCAGTGTTGGTAGATTTTAGTAGTGTCATAGCTTGCTTACCTGTTGTGAAAAGTGATAGAAACCCTGGTCATAACTGCACTTGCATCAGCTAAGAAACTAATACATTTAAAATTTTCTACAAAGAACACACAAAGTGCGAGGAACTGTAATAGTCCTGAAAGAAAACCCAAATGTGAGTTAGATACAGTTGCTACTTTTGAAAAACTCACAGAATTTTAGTGAAATGCAGACACATAAAACAAAGCAGCTGGGTGTGAAAGGGTATGTCGACTTTTTGCGGTAGAAAAGTAGATTAAGTACAATGAGGTTATAGCACAAAGGAGTGGAACCATTTTTATCTTTAAAAGTTTGTTTTTAACTAATGTGTAAGCATGATGCATATTTATGAAGTATAGTGTGATATTTCAATACTTGTATACAGTGCTTAATGATCACATCAGGTTAATTAGCATATTCTTCTCTTGAAATATTTATTCTTTCTTTGTGTTTGGAGCCTATGCACTTTTTTCTTCTAGTTCTTTCAGGATGTTCAGCAGTTTACAATGCTATTTAGGCACAGGTGAGAAAGAATCTATGACAGAAGAGAATACAGAGATTCTGATCATATTAACACTTCATCCTAACTTGACATTAATATGCACATTTTGCATTGAAGTTATTTACTATTATTAAACTCTGGATCTACTACATACCAACATCAAGGTCTTTGTGCAGGATTTTATTCCTTTGCTCTTGTTTCATTGCCAGTTTTTCCCTGTGCTTAGCTGGATTTATTTTTTAGATATTCTTTGTTAAAGAACCTACCAGAAAAATGAGTAATCTTTCTGAAATAAATCATTATTTCAGGAAGGTCTTTCTTACTGTACTCCTAAATAGGTGAAGCATAAGAAGTGACTAATATAGCTGGCCACTTCAGCAGTCATTGTCATTTTATCTGTTAAAAACTTATGTTTTTTTAATAAAAACAATACATGTTTATTGTAGAGAATTTGGAAAATATATATGAGGGGGAAAAAGCATTTGCAATCTTACACCCAAAAAGATAACCACAAATGGCATTTTGTTATTCTTGTCTAAACATACTCACAGTTATACACATAGTTACCATTTCACATAATCAAAAAGTGAAAAATATTCATCCGGTTTAAAAAGTGTGAACCTCTCAACTTAAATTGTGATCACAGTGAACTCTTTTATCAGTTCTATGGTTTTACCATTGATTTTCTTTTATTTTTCAACTAGATTTACCACACACAATATTTTATCACATTTTCATCAGTATTTAAAACACTGGTTCTGTTTTCCTGCCTAGTAATTGCATTGATTTTCCAGAAGAATGAAAATTAATTGTGATATTGTCTTATTTTTGAGTTTAATGAAAATGTATTCAACTACGTGCAAGTTATGAGTGTGTGCGTGTGTGCACTTGTGTACACCAACATTTGTGGTATTACATGAAAGAGGGTCTGATAGTCCAAGATCAGTTGGTAGGATAGGTTGGTTATCATTAGTAAAGTGATTAAGGGAAAGAATCAATTTAGAATAATCAAATTGTTCTAACTTCAGGGAGGTAAGTAAGGTTTAAAGATGAAGAAAAGTTAATTGCTGATCATCACTACTATTTTTTGAGGCAGTACATAGTAGCTAGTAAAAACTCGCTTCTGTCATTTTTGGGAGAGTCACAGGTGGGCTGTGATATAGCTGGGAAACAAATCATTTAGAATCCCTCTTGCTGCAGTGAAGCAAGAACAACTGAAAGCAGCCCCAGGAAGCATGCAGTCAATGGAAAGACTGACAGGATGGGAACGAACAGGATTTTGGACCCAGCAGAGGGTTTGGGAGGGAGATCTGGAGGATCAAACCGTGCAGCTGGGCTAAGAGTAAATCTCTCACGAGAAAGCTGGTCTCTGTCACAGATAAGTAACTAAACATGAGGAATATAACCATAAAGTTTCCTTGGTACTGCTGCCATAGGTTCATAGAACTGTGTTGTAAAGATGCATGAAACAGCAGTCATGCTTAAGATGAAAGAAGTTGTAACAGTCAGGTGTTATGAGGGAAAACCTAGGCCTTCTACATGCTTACCTTATAGAAGTCTTTCATTCCAGTGTGTAGGAAAATAAATATGGAATTTTTCGAGTAAAGGATGGAAAAAAGGGGACATTAAAAATGTAGGAGAAGCACAATTTTTTTCATTAACATTTGCTACAGGATTTACAAGAGATTTTGATAGCATGCATTTATGAGATTAAATTAATACTTAGCATTTTATCAGTTTTATGATAAAAGACCAAATAATATAATATGAGACCTCATATTAAGAGGAACAAGAGAGCTGCTTATAAGGCATGAAAACATAAAGACCGGAAGTACATTTTAGTTAAGTCAAAGGCATAATTTCAGATTTAAAATAAGAATTAGAAGGACATAAAGCAAGTGAAATTTTAGGAAATTCTGTAAGATATGCAGAAGATGATTTTACAATGTTTTCTTGAGACATAAGGAAGAAAGGACGTGAAACATAAAGATAGGAAAATGATAGATGTAGAAGATAGAAAATATTATAAATTTGAGTAAATACAGATAATGCAATTAGGACACATACAAAATAGATTGCATTAAACAGTTTTTATTAAGTGCAAAACTACCTGAATCTTCAGGTCAGAAGTACAGAAGGTGCCTAAAGTGAAAATCTTGGTAAGATGAGTAAATTTCATGGACAAAGGAAGAATCAATAATGAGGGGCATACCAGCTGGGGCTCCTTTTTTCAACACAGATCAATAGCATTTGAATGTGGCTCTGATGGGGCTGAAACAGTTTTATGACCATACCAAATGGAAGTCAGTAGGCATCAGAGATTTTGTTTGACATAACTTCTTACTAATGAGATGAGGTCACCCCCAAAATGACAGGCAATAATAGTAGGAAGAAAGACTCCCTTGGTCATATTGAATGTAAAGAATAGAGAATCAAGCATGGAAAGCTGGATGTGACTTTTCAACAGAGGAATGACTACCAAAAGATAATTATTGAGATTTTCTCAAACCCCAGGTCCTTTCCTCAGGCAACAAATTTCTTTCATTTTAGAATTTAAGAAAAATTCAATATGGCTGGGCTATCAGGGAGACTCAGAGAGAAATTAGCCAGACCACTTGTGGGTAAATAGCAGTCCGAATTAAACCTTTCATAATCCAAGGGTGAAGAAACAAAGCAAAACAAAACAGAATGGAATATAATACAGAAATTATGAACTGACTCTGGATAATAAAGAAAAAAATAAAAAAGGAGCAGGAGTAAAATTATATTTTTGAGACTAATTTTCAACAAGAAAGAGAAATACACCGTCACTCTACTGTCAGTTAAAGAAAACATGAGCTTTTGAGGAAAGAATTGATTGAGGACATTTTAGAACAAGGAACTGAAGTAAAAATAGACTTATCATAACCAAATATAATAAGGAAAACAAGTCAAGGTACATTTAAAAATGTTATTAGAGAACTGCAAATTAAAATCTACATACTCATTGTAGTGGCTGTACTCCAAAAGAGTGGCAATATTAAACATTGGTAAGAATGTGGAGAAACTGAAACCATCATTCATTATTAATGGGGATGGAAATGGTACAGCCATTCTGGGAAACAGTTTTATAAAAACTTTGGACATGCACCTTCCAGATGCCATAATACTACTTCTAGGTACTTACTCAAGGAAAGACTTGTATATGAATGTTCATAGTAGTGTTATTTATAGCAGTTTCAAAATACCTCAAATCTAGCTCTCTACTATTTGTGAATGGATAAATAAACTATAATGTATATACAAAATGGAAGAATGCTCAACAATTAAAAGAGACTGGTCCATGCCACAGCATGGATGAACCTCAACTGTATTATGCTCACCTGTCCCTTTGTCCTTATAATGTATCTATGTGTCACAACCCCACCCTGGATTAACCCAACCATCTCTCTTTGCCTTGCTTGCACTAAGATCTCTATTTCTATCAACAAAATGTACCTTCTGGTCAAATTTGTGTCACTATAAATTTATGGTCACTGATTGCAACAAAACTATGCCCACTGGTTTCCTCAACAAGTCACTCTGTAGCCCTCCACAGCTGTTTCAACTCTTCTTCCTTCTCAGTCCTCTGACTCCTCCTTTTCCCAGTGTTCCCGATGCTCTCAGCAGATTAAGATGCTTCTTATTTCATAAGAAAG
>RJWM01042853.1:0-14108 GCA_004363535.1 Dasyprocta punctata
TCCCCTACTTGCCTTTTGCATCCTAAAGGTGAGGCTTCTAGGCCAATCAGAATTGAATCCTCTACAGGGCTATATCCATCCCTAGCTGATTTTGCTCAAACACCTCAGAGACAGTACCCCTTATAGGAAGTAAATGGCAAATACAGCAGTGCCTGCATTCATATGTCCTTTTCTCACAGGGACTTAAAACAGATCAAATAAGATCTAGGAAAGTTTTCAGACAACTCCAATAAATGCATTGAGGTCTTTAGAGGATTTACTCAGACCTATGAACTAGACTGGAAAGATGTAATGTTACTCTAAAGTCAAACATTGGCTTCTAATGAGAGACAATAAGGATTCCAAGCTACTATTATATATGGGGATGAATATCACATTGTTAATTTTAGAAGCAAAGAAGACATCTGCCAGAGGAACAGCTGGTTCCCACTGGAGCCTAAACAGTCCCTACCCAAGAGTCCTACTGGCCTACAACAAGATGGGAGACTGCAATAGGAGAATCTTCAAACATGTATTCTTGAAGGTCTAAGGAAGACAAGAACTAACCCCTTCAATTATTTTTAAATTGTCAACCATCAGGAGAAAGATGAGAACACCTCTGCCTTTAGATCTTTTACAAGAGATATTAATAAAACATACGTTGCTGGCTCCTGATTCACTAGAAGAACAAATTATTCTTAAAGACAAGTTTATTACCTGCTCAGCCTTGGGTGTTAGGAAAAAGCTACAAAAGAGGGCTTTTGCTCCAGATAGTTCACTTGATACTTTAGTCAGAACTGCCTCCTCAGCATTTTATAATTGAGACCAGGAGGAAGCCAAGAGAAGAAAACAAAGAGGCCAAGAGAAGGAAACAAAGAGACCAAGAGAAAGCAGCTGCCTTGGTTGTGGCCTTAAAAGGATGGATCCTAAGTCTGATTCTCGGGGCTCCAAGAAGAGCTCAACAATTAAACTCGCCTACTACAACTGCAGAAAGCCAGGTCACCTTAGGGCAGACTGCAATTACAGGCCCCCCACACCATGCCCTGCTGCAAAGGTGACCACTGGAAGTTGGACCGTCCCCTGAGGTTGAGGCCCCAGAGCTCAGACCCATCTCATGAGCTAGTCCAGTAAGACTAAAGAGTCCCAGAGAACTCTCTGCCTTCTTCCTCTGACCAGACTATCATCTCCATGGAGGAACCCCAGGTAATCATGACTACAGAGGGAAAAGAAACCAGCCTATTGCTGGCTTGTGTCTCTTGGTCCTTCCTTCCAACCCTGACCTTCTTTCCAGTTATCATACCTCAGCAAAAGGAGACTCTGGAGACGAGATAACTTGCTATTTCTAACAACCATTGGGCTGTAACTGTTTTATTTTTACACATTCATTTTTAATTACACCTGAAAGTCAAGTTCCCCTTCTGGGGAGAGTTATTTTATCTTGTCTGGATACTGTAATATATATGTAGCAGGTCAGGTAAGCTGCTTCCCACTCATGGTGACCAAAGTAAATCCTAAAGAATGGGCAACTAAAGGTAGAGTCAGTAGAGCAATAAGAGTTTCCCCAATACAAATACATCTCAAAAACCCTACTATTTTTCCTCACCAGAGACAATACCCCAAGGTCCAAAGTTAAAAGGAGATTATTACCTATAACTGATAACTTAAGGGTACAAAATTTACTTAAAGTCTGTAACAGCCAGCAGCAGCCATGGACCAGGAAAAGAACCAAGAAGTCCACCTGCCCTTTCTGTGAGCCAGTGGCAGTTGTGGGCTGGGAAGAGACTCAAGTAGCCAGTGCCCTTTCTGTGGGCCAAGAAGAAAACCAAGAAGTCAGCCTGCCCTTCCCCTTTCCATAAACCAGCAGCAGTCACGCTGGCCAGGAAGAGAACAGTTATGGTTGATACATTTTGTCAACTTGAGCAGTTTAGAAGTTTAACTAAAAGACTCAGCAGAGAGCCAACATTCTTACTTTGTAAATATCCTCATCCTGTGCAAAAGGAGGGCAAGGAAATTTTGTGTGTGCTACATTGGCCCTGAAAGCGGGGCAGTGGCCTATGTAGAATATAAAGGAGGAAAAGAGGCTTGCTCTGCCCTGCTTTTGTTCTGGCTACTTTTGCTGACTGCTGACTGCTGCCTTGAAGTGTTGCCCCGGTGCCATGCCACCCTGACTTGGAGCAAGCTGATTATGGACAGAAACTGCCACAAAGAGTGAGCTAAATAAACCTTTCCTTCCTTCATTTTGTGTGTCAGTTATTTTGTCCTAGCAACAAGAGAAAAGTAACCAAGACAAGAACCAAGAAGTCAGCCCGCCCTTCCCATAAACAGCAGCAGTCATAGGCTGGGAGGAGAACCAAGAAGTCAGCTTACCCTTCCTGTGAGCCAGCCAAAGTGTAGGCACCCTTCCTGTGAGACAGTCAAAGTGTAGGCACCCTTCCTGTGAACCAGCTTAGCACAATCCCCCCACCACCATGTAGGAAACCAGGCAATTCAGAGGAACACACATTGGAATGATAGCAACTGAGGTACAAAAACAACTTAATGCTTGTACGGATTGATTGACTTTGCAGGCCTGGGGCCAGTAGTCTGAGCATCTGATTAGAGGATAACCATATGAAATATAGCAACTATGGGGGATTTCTTTCTGTCTTGCTTTTGAAATCCAATATTGTTCTTACTGTTTTGTTTGGTTCCATTCCATTGTTTTGTTTCACTCCCTTTAAAAAAAAGGCTTTAGCAGTCTATGCAACTCTGATCTTAGTTCATAAACCCAGTGGGGACTGGAGGTTGGTACAGGGCCTTAGACTGATACATGAAGCAGGAGCACCAATCCACCAAGTGATACCTAACCCATGCACTCTCCTTTCTTAGTTCCCAAAAGATGCTGGTTAATTTTCAGTGTTACATTTAAAAGATACCTTCTTTTGTATTCATTTACATATAGATTCCTGGGGGGTTTTTGCCTTTGAAAATTCTCACAACCAGGCCTCTTAACTGACATGGACTGTGCTTCCTGAAGGACTCTGGGACAGTCCTCATCTTTTTGAGCAAGTGCTTTCCCATGACTTGGTATATTTTCAAATTTCTCAGGTCATGGTTTTGCAATATGTAAATGATATACTGTTATGTGGCCCCTCAGAAGACCTCTCTAGCCTAGGCACCCATGCTGTGCTTAATTTCCTAGCAGACCAGGGTTACTAGGTTGATAGGTATAAGTCACAACTTTGCAACCTTGAGGTAAAATACTTGGGTGTTATCATACCTGAGGAAACCCAGTGGGGACTAGAGGTTGGTACAGGGCCCAAAGACCAAGGGAAGAAAGAATTAAACCAATACTTTCCTTCCTGCAGCCCAAGACTAAAACAGCTATGAGGATTCCTAGGAATTACAGATTTTTCCCACCTTTGGATAGCAGGGTATGGTGATATTGCACAACCCCTCTATCAACTTATAAAGGAAGCCCAAAAGACATCTGTATTTTAATCTGGGAACCTGATTCCCAAACTGAATTCCAGAAGCTGAATTCCACAAGCACTTCTAAATGCCCCAGTCTTGAGCTTACTGACGCACACTGTTTCAATCTGTATGTTGATAAAAGGCAGGGCATGGCTTTGGGAGTGCCTAGACTGGGACCTGCTCAACAGCCTATAGGGTATTTGAGTCTGGAATAGATATTATAGGAAAGAGATGGCCTGCTTGTCTTAGAGCTGTGGATTCAGTAGCTCTTCTAATACCAGAGGCATCCAAGTTGACTCTATATAGGCAAAGATCTCACTGTATATATACCTCACAATGTGGCAGGACTTCTTTCTTTCAAACAGAGCCTATGACTATCAGACACCGACTTCTTAAATACCAGGCTCTACTTCTAAAAGGACCACCCATTCAAATAAAGACATGTTCCTCCTTAAACTCTTGTACCTTTCTATCAGAAAAAAAAAATGAGGCTGAAAGACATAACTGCAAACAGGTAATTCGCCAAATATATGCAACCAGAGAACACTTATTAGACACACCCCTTCCTGACTCTGATTTGACCCTCTTTTGTGATGGCAGTTCCTTCATAAAAAATAGTGACTCTATATCAGACATTAAAACTTCCTCACTTGCCCCAGGACTAGTACGCAGCTAGCGCAACTGCTAGCTCTGACTAGGGCTTTATAACTCCATAAAGGACAAAAGTCAATATTTATACTGATTCAAAATAATATGCTTTCCTAGTATTGTATTCCCCCACAACCATATGGAAAGAAAAAAAATTATCTGACAGTCAATGGATCTCCCATAAAGTATCATAGAGAGATGAACTTCTATCATCTGTTTATATGCCCTCACTATAGAGAACACCAAAACAGAGTCAATAATGTATCTCAGAGTAATCAACTGGCTCATGCAACAGCAAAAACAGCTGCCTGAAACTCCTCCCTGGCTCCACCCCAACTGCTGCCCTTTCAGGGAAATGCCCCTTGATCATACTTCACCTGACTCAAACATTCTCAGTGAAAAACCAAATGGGCTTTCTCCCATGGATGCCAGTTTCTTCCATCAAGAAGGTTACAGCCAGATAATGGTAAATTGTTTCTTCCTGGTACTAGTCAATGGAAAATTATTAAGTCTTTACATCAAACCATTCACTTAGAGGCAAAATCCAGCAGATGGCCTCAAAATTATTCACAGGAAAGGGACAATACCACAACAGAGACAATGTGAGCTCTGCCAAAAGAACAATCCTCTTAACCAGACCATAGGCCACAGAGGTATACAAAGACATGTCAAATACCCTGGAGAAGACTAGCAGCTTGATTTACTCATATGCCATAGAGTAAGGGACTTCAATACTTATTGGCCTGGGTAGACACTTTCACAAACTGGGTAGAGGCCTTTTATTGTAGAATAGAAAAGGCATAAGAGGTGGTAAAGGTTTTGGTCTGAGAAATCATCCCCAGATTTGGACCTCTGAGGAGCTTACACGGTGATAGTAGGCCTTCCTTTACACAAGGTATCTCTTGGGCACTGGGCATTCTCTGTCACCTCCATTGTGCATGATGGCCACAATCATTGGGAAACATAGAGAATATGATTGAAACCCTAAAGAGACATCTTCACAAAATGGTTCAGGAGGCCCACCTACAGTGACCTGACTTACTATCCTTAGCTATTATCCAAGTAAGAAATATACCTCATATTCTAGGGCTCGATCCCTTTAAAATGCTTTATAGACACCCTTTTCTCAGTAATGATTTTCTCTTCGATAAAGAAACAGATACTAAAAGATGTCAGCTTACTGGCAATATTCAAATGGACTCCAATAACTAAGGGAAGCTTATCCTAAAAGGAAGGGAAATCCCATATACCACCCTGGATTCAGTATTGGTAAACCCTTTTCCTTCATCAGTTCCTTACCTAGAACCAACTTGGGAAAGACCATACACTGTAAACCTGTCAAGTACATCAGCTATCAAGATACTAGGCCTGGACTCCTGTATACACCACACCCAATTTGAGCCCTGGAAACAATAAACTTACTGAGTGTGAGCAACCATCTGACTACTCCTGTGAACCCATAGAAAACTTGAAATTCTTATTCAGAAAGAAAACAATGTCTCCAGATAAGTAATCTAACATGTTATTCTTAGCTCTTCTACTAATTACTTTACCACTTAAAGGACAGTGAAATTCCTTTCTAGGAATATGCAGAGTTGTTACTACAAACATCTTGTTGGATATGTGGCCTGCTCCCCTTGCCAAGTATATCAGGACTTTTTTGGTGGATATACACACTTCAAGGAGATGACTGGAATACGCTACAAGACTACATTGATAAACCAGGAAAAAGTACAGTAGTTCTTAGTTTAGCCAATGGTGACAAATAGCTGAGTGGCCCATAAACTACACCCTTAACGATCCTGGGCATAATAAAATTTCTTCTAAGAATGCCACTAAAACTTCTCTACAGACTCTAGCAAAAATCCCTATTAAGTATGAGTAAGGGTCCTATCCTGAGAACCAACAACCATAAATAATATCAAGATGCCTATTTTCAGATATGAGATGATTATATATGGTTAACTCCCACTATAAGACACCTTAGTAGAAAAGCCCCCTTATGTGGGGAACAGAGAAATTCCTCCTATTCTCATTGGCCTAACACTACTAAATATGTGGGATGAACATCGCCCAAGCAGGGTATACACACCATAACTTTATAGGTTTAAGACTGGTTTGCAACAGACTGGTTTAATCACCCTGGAATTAAATGGGAAGTCCCTAATGGCACTCATCAATCCTGTGAAGCCAATTTGTGGCCCTGGCTACTCCCTGAATGGATAGGGAGAGGCACAGTGTGGTTTGCATGGTTACAAGGCAGGAGTGTCAAAGTATACACAAACCTACAAACTTAGCCCAGCTGCAACATCAATGGTCTAGAAGTGTATTTCACTGGAATGATCATTTGGCTTCTATCTTTATCCCTTCCCTCAAATTAGAAGATATCATACAACACTTCAATGCCTTGACTAACTATACTCAATGGGCCTTAAATGACACCACAACTGATCTCTCTCTCTCTCTCCCGAATAAAGAAGTAAAATTAATGAGGCAAGCCATCTTCCAAAATTGGATGGCATTAGACATTCTAATAGCAGCACAAGGGAATATTTGTGCAATTGTAAAAGCTGAATGTTATATGTACAAGCATGATCCTTCTGCTAATATCTCAATGACTGTTCAAAACATTAAATGACAGGTTTAAGCCATGTACGATTCTGAAATTTGTTTGACCTTCTCCTACCCTTCAGCTCTTCTTGGTGGAAAATTTTGCACTGTACTAATAGTAATCTTGTTGATCTATTTATGCAATGCATGTTTAACTATTTCTTTGGCTTTTTCTTCTCCAGACTTAAAGCTACATAACTACCCGAGATGAGAACACCTGGTGTCTATTAAGGACCTCTAGACAGACCCTCAATAGAGCATCTCCACTGTTGATCACAACTACAATCCCCCCTTCAGTCAAAAGTAGCTAGAACAGTCTTCAACTCTTGCCCTCTCATGGCAGTTCAGAGTACTCTTCAAAGGGGTGAATATTACAGAGTTAAATTAGATAGAAATATTACAGGCAGTGAGACAGGTGCAGGCCCTCAAAGGAGACAGTGCAGAAGTTGAGAATGCATTACAACTGTAGGTAGAGGCACATTAGTTGAAGGCCAGGCCTCAAGACAAAGATGAAATGATTACACTTACTTTCCCAGGGGTAAATAATAATGATTGAAAGTCTAAATAGACATCAATCACCTGAGTGGGGGACGATACCTTGACTCAGCCATTCCAGGACAGGTCGTTGTTCTTTCCATTTACATTTGCTATGTGACTTGCTTCCCTATTGGATCAATATTACATAAGCAGCTATATTTATGATCTTATTGGTTGACCATAGCTTTGTCCCATCTCATACGTACCTTATGATGTGACTTGCTTCCCCACTGGATCAATATTACCTAAGCAATTATACTTAAAATATTACTGGTTGATCATAGTTATATCCTACCTTATACCTACCTCATGATTTCATAACCACCTCATGATTTTGCTCTATAAAACATCCTTTGAGATGTGGACTCATGAGCAACCCATTTTCCAGGGCCACTCTGTCTCTCTTAAACACAAGCTATCTTTCCCTCAATAAATACTTCCTGCTCTTAATCTCCACTGTTGCTTATAATTCGCTCTTCAAATTTAGGGAACATGAACTCAGCCTATGCGACATATACGGGTTGGGAGCTTTATTTCCATAATACCATTTAGAGGTCCTATATCATCCCTATATCAGGATCAAACTGTGTAGTCCAGGATGGCCTCAAACTCACAGCAATCCTTCTGCCTCAGTCTTCTGAGTGCTAGGATTATAGGCATGCACCACCATGTCCAACAGTGAAAGTGAATTGTATTCAGAAAATAATCACATAAATGTGATAAGCTAATGTCAGTATTTTCTTTCCTAAATTTTACTATAAGCACAAATTTTACTATATACCAAATCATAGATTTTGAGAATATGGGCATATCATCTGTATCTGTGAATCACTAATGATATGACTTTAAAATCTCAGAAGCAATTAGAAAAAAAAGTATGTTAACATTAATTGATGTCTAGTTGGTAACATTTAATCCACTCATTCATTCATTCATTCATTCGATAAAGAGGTACTGAATGGCTACTGTTATCAAGTCACTCTTCTCTGAGTTGGGTAATAAGCTGCAAATAAAAGAGAAACCCCACCACCAACACAAAGCTTTCATTCAAGGAGGAGTAGACAAACAATAAACAAACAAGTAGTAGTGTCTGACAGTGGTAAAAGTTATGACCAACAAAGCATAATAAGGGGTTAGAGGGTGTAAAGAAAGTGGTCATGGTAGAAAGCATTTAAACAGAAACTCAAAAAAAGCAAAAAATAAATTCATGAGAATACTGAAAGGAGAATGCTCCAGGCAGAGATGAAGAGGCAATTCAAAAGTCCTGAGACTTACTATGCATGGTGGTGCATGCTTTGAGTATCAGAACTCCGAAGGATAAGGCAAAAAGATCTCAAGTTCCAGATCATCTGGGAAACTTGGAAAATTAGCCAGACGGTCCATAAATGGGTCAGTAGATAGATAGATAGATAGATAGATAGATAGGACTGGAGATGGAGCTGAGTACAAAGGGCTCAGATTAAATAGTACAAAACAACAACAACAACAACAAACCCTTAAGCATAATATTTTACTTTGTCTAATAAATGACAAGGAGGCCAGTGTGCCTGGAGGGCAGTGTGTGAAGGGAGACTGAAGGGAGGAATAAACCTTGCAGGTCATGATGTGTGGCCTGAAAACAACAGTAAGGAACTGTCTTAGTTACTTTTCTCTCATTGCTGAGACAAAATACCTGACGTCCAAAATTAGGGAAGGAAAGGTTTATTTCTTATAGTTCTCAGGAGTTTAAATCCATACTTAGTTGGCTCCAAGGTAGCATGGCATGGCGGGGCAGCCATTCATGGCTGTCACCAAACAGCAAGGCAAACCTGCAAGAGAGAGAGGAAGGCGCACCTTCCTTTTGCCCTTACACTGTATGTCGGTTCCACCCCTGGGTGGGTGCAGCACTCACATTGCCAGTTTCAGCACTAGGTAACAAACCAATCACCAACACCAGACTCAGACCCATCCAAGATTACATGAGGCTTTGGGGGGACACAAGACCTTACCCACAACAGGAACTGATAGTAGGCATGATGGGAGGCTGCTCAAGACTATGAGAAGTAAGTCCCAAGGCATGTGGGATTTATACTTTGATGAGATCATACACGAAACTGGCTTAACTGGTTGCCTAGCTGTATGTTTTATATT
The DNA here is from genome assembly GCA_004363535.1 of Dasyprocta punctata. NCBI lineage: Eukaryota > Metazoa > Chordata > Mammalia > Rodentia > Dasyproctidae > Dasyprocta > Dasyprocta punctata. Next base: position 9,358 of record RJWM01042853.1, read on the forward strand.
TTTGTATATCTTTAAAAACTTCTTTTACCATTTCCTTTATTCTGCTGTGCCAATCCTGCTTTGAGAGTCACAAAGAGGAGTACTAATAACTGAAAACTGGATTTGATGATATGGAAATCACTGGGGATGCTAACAAAGGAAGTAATGTGGGAGGAAATAGAAAATAAGTCTAACTGAAGGGGAATCAAGTGAAAATTACAGCAAATGATTGTGGAGACAGCAAGTATAGACAACTCTTTCAAGTTTGCCATAAAATGGAACCAAAAAAGTAGAAGTGAAGTCGGAGAAACATGTCTTAGTTACCTTTCTCTTTACTAACACAAATTACCTGACACCCAAAGTTAAAGGAGGAAAGATTTATTTGGCTCACAGTTTGTAAAGGTTTCAATATATAACTAGCTAGCTCCAAGGCAGTGTGGCAATGCAGAGGTGAAACAGTTCATGGCAGGCAGAAGGTAGCAAAGCAACCAAGGGACAACTACAGCTCTTTCTATCCCCTAAATCTTATCTAGGCTACTTACAGTGGATAGAAGTCACACCCTTACACCTAGTGCCCTTGATCCTAGCACTGTATCATGAATCAATCTCAGTGTCACACACTGTAGATCCAGCAAGATACACTAATCACAGTCCAGTCACAAACATTCTAGAAGTAACAATTTCAAACTCCAACTTATATACCCTGCAAAACTTTCTTTCAAAATTGATGGAGAAAGAAGGTATTTCCACGATAAAGAATACTTCAAGAAATTCATGATTATCAAACCAGATTGTAAAAAAAAAAAATTCTCAAAGATATCCTAGAAAGAGACAATAAAGCCAACAATACCAGTAAATCAAAAAGAATGAATAAACCTGATAGGAAGAGTAGCTAACCAAAGGGAAAATAATGCAATGACAGGGATAAGTTAGTACCTCTCAGTAATAACTCTCAGTGTGAATAGTCTAAATTTCTCAATCAAAACATACAGACTGGCAGAATGAATCAAGAAACAAAATTCAACAATATGCAGTTACAAGAAACATATTTAATTCAAAAAGAAACCAAGACTGAAAATCAAAGGGAGGAAAACAATATTCCATGGAATAGGAAACTGAAAAAAAAAGTAGTAGTTATCTTTATTTCAAACGAAGTGGATTTCAAGTGAAAACTCATCAAAAGAGAGCAAGAAGGTCACTAAACATTGGTATGGGAACAATTCAACAGGAAGAAATAGCAATTATAAACATATACACACCAATCACTGACATACCCAACTTCATAAAACAAACACCAATGGACATAAAAAATCAGAAAAACACCAGTAGGATTATAATGGAGGGACTTCTATACCCCATTTTAACAAATAGTTTAATGAAAAAATATAAATATCAGAACAACCAAACTTTCAAACAAATTGGCTTAATAGACATCAACAGAGCATTCAAACCAACAACAACGGAATACACTATCTTCTCAGCTGTTACATGAGGCTTTGTCCAAAACAGACCACATACTAGCCAATAAATCATGCTTCAGTAAATGGAAAAGAATCCAAGACATCCCAGGCATGTTATCAGACTATAGTGCAATGAAACTAGAAATCAATGGCAAGAGTAGCGCATCTGGAGAGCCCACAGATCTGTCTCTTGCTTCAACAGTGTTTGGATGGAACAGACCCAAGGACGCCCTTTTTTTTTTTTCATCTTCCATCCACCTTCCAGGTACAAAGTTTGGGACTATGTTCTTGGCCATTTCCTCTGTCCAGGGCCAGCCAACACGGTTCCTTTGTGGGTAGCTCCTTACTGCTGATCAGCCAAGACCTCTCAAATTCCTCAGAATTATTCCACCGAGGTGGAGGCTGCCGTCAATCACTTGGTGAACCTGTACCTCCGGACCTCCTACACCTACCTCTCTCTGGGCTACTACTTCAACCATGCTGATGTGGTTCCAGCAGGCGTGGGCAATTTCTCCCGTGAGCTGGTAAAGGAGAAACGTGAGGGTGAACGTCTCTCTTCAAAGATGCAAAACAAGCAGGGCGGCTGGGCGGGCTGGCACACGCCTTTAATCCCAGCACTGGGGATGCTGAGGTAGGAGGTGCTTTGTGAGATCGAGGCTGGCTTGGACTACAACGAGAGCAAGTCGGGCCTGAACTACACAGCGCGACCCTGCCTCCAAAATAATAGGGCCGGGAGTTCGGCTCAGTAGTTTAAGCGCCTACCAGGCAGGCATGAGGTTGTGAGTTCGAGTCTCGATGCCACCCAAAAAAAAAAAAAAGAAAAGAAAAGAAAAGCACAGAGGCGGCACTGTCTTCCGAAACGTGAAGATGAGTGGGGTCAAACCCTGGATGCTCTGGAAGCTGCCCTGACCCTGCAGAAAAACCTAAACAAAGCTCTTCTGGACCTTCAGGCCTTGGGCTCTGCCAAGACAGACCCCCATGTCTGTGACTTCCTGGAGAACCACTTCCTAGATGAGGAGGTGAAGCTTATCAAAAGATAGGTGACCACCTCACCAACCTCAGCAGGCTGGCAGGTCCCCAGGCAGAGCTCTTGGAAAGGCTCTCCATTAAGCACGACTGGGAGGCCCCAGCCTCTGAGGGGCTCCTGCATCACTTGGCATCAGGGTTTTGGCCTAACCCTTTCCCTCCAGTCACAAGCAAGTTTTTTCACGTCTTTGGAGTCCCTTCCCAAATCTCGGATCAAAAGAAAATAAAGAATTTTGCAGGAAAAAAAGAAAAAGAAAGAAAGGCCAAAAAAAAAAAAAAAAAACTACAGAAAAATACAAAGCATGAATATTAAATAATACCCTCTTGAATAATCCATGGATAACATGTGAAACTAAGAAAGAAATTAAACAATTCCTAGAATCAAATGATAATGCCAGAACAATACACCAGAACTTTTGGTTCACAATGAAATCAGTTCTCTGAGGGAAGTTAATAGCAGTGAATGGCCACTTCAGAAAAACAGAGCAAACCCAAATAAACAACCTAATCGTGCATCTCAAGGTCCTAGAAAAACAAAAAAAATACAAATACAAAGCTAGTGTGAGGAAAAAAATTAATGACATTGACACTAAAAAAATACAAAGAATGAATGGATCAAAAAGTTGGCTCTTTGAAAGAATAAACAAAATAGATCAACCTTTAGCCAGTCTTACAAGAAAAGACCCAAGTTCATGCAATTAGAAATGAAAAAGGGCCGGGCGTGGTGGCGCACGCCTTTAATCCCGGCACTCGGGAGGCTGAGGTAGGCGGAGCGTTGTAGGTTCGAGGCCGGCTTGGGCTACAATGTGAGCGCAAGGCCGGCCTGAGCTACATAGTGCGACCCTGCCTCAAAAAACCAGGGTCGGGAGTTTGGCTCAGTGCCTTAAGCGCCTGCCCTGGCAGGCGCGAGGTTGTGAGTTCAATCCCTGGTGCCACAAAAAAAAAAAAAAAAAAAGAAATGAAAAAGGTTGCCGGGCGTGGCGGCGCACGCCTTTAATCCCAGCGCTCAGGAGGCTGAGGTAGAAGGAGCGTTGTGAGTTCGAGGCCGGCCTGGGATACAATGTGAGCGCAAGGCTAGCCTGAGCTGCATAGTGTGACCCTAATTCAAAAAACCAGGGCCGGGAGTTTGGCTCAGCAGCTTAAGTGCCTGTCTGGCATGTGCGAGGCTGTGAGTTCGATCCCCGGTGCAGCAAAAAAAAAAAAAAAAAAAGAAAAGAAAAGAAATTAAAAAGGTGCCAGGTGTGGTGGCCCATGCCTTTAATCCCAGCACTCAGGTGGCTGAGGTAGGTGGAGTATTGTGGGTTGGAGGCCGGCTTGGGCTACAACATGAGTAAGACCAGCCTGACCTACATACTGCGACCCTGCCTTGAAAAAAATAGGACTGGGAGTTTGGCTCAGTGGCCTAAGTGCCTGCCTGGCAGGCGCGAGGTTGTGAGCTCGATCCCCAAAACCACAAAAAAAGAAAAAAAAAAAAAAAGAAAAATCACAACGGCTCCTAACAAAAATCCAGAGGATCATTGTTAACTATTTTGAGAACTAGTACTCCAAGAAAATGGAAAATTCAAAAGAAATGCACAGATTCCTAGATAAATATGAACTACCAAAGATCAATCAAGACAATACAAAAGTTCTGAATAATCCAGTATCAGTTAAAAAGACTAAAAAATTACCAACTAAGAAAAGCCCAGGTCCCGACAGATTCACTTCCAAATTCTACAAGAACATTAAAGATGTAATACCAATGCTCCTGAAACTCTTTAATGAAATCAAAAGGAAAGGAATGCTTCCAAAGATATTACTGGAAGTAAACAGTACCCTTATTCCACAACCAGAGAAAGGCCCCACCAAAAAACAACTACTAACCAATCTGTTTAGCAAACATCAGTGCATAAAGGCCCAATAAGATCCTGGCAAAAAGAATGCAGCAAATCATCAAAAAGATCATATATCATGCCAAGCAGAATTCATTCCAGGGATGCAGGGATAGTTTGATATATGCAAATCAGTAAATATAATACACCACATGAACAGAAACAAAGAAAAAAATTACACAATTATCTCAATTGATGCAGAAGTCTGAGAAAATCCAATGTCTATTCATGATAAAAACCCAGAAAAACAGGTATAGAAGGAAATTTTCTTAATCTGATCAAAACCATTTATGACAAACCTACTGCCAATATTATATGAAATCAAAAGTATTAACAACTACTTTGTAAACCCGTATGCCAATAAATTGGAGAATTCAGAAAAACGAGTAAATTTTTAAATAAATATCAATCAGCT
>RJWM01042854.1:0-14114 GCA_004363535.1 Dasyprocta punctata
TGGCTCTCAGGAAGGCCGCTTTTCTGAAGCACAAAGAACCGTGTGTCTGGTGAGACCCTTCTGCCTTCCTGTGTGCAGAGGGGTTCTACAGAGTATGACCCCATGTTTTTATTTTTGCTTTTGTATTTAGACAGGGTCTTGCTCTGTAGTTCAGGCTGGCCTTGCACTTATTAGGTAGCCTGGGTTGAACTCACAGTGACTCTCCTGCTTCAGCCTCCTGAGTGCTAGACTTACACCTGGGCCCCACCATGCCCAGCTGACCCCATGAATTATTGTATCAAGTTTCTGTGAAGCCTTTGGTGGCGCACATGGCAAACTGCCTGTTGGGCCATTCAACATCTGAGTGATCTTGGTAAACATAACTTTAACCTATCTCAGTTTTGGTTTCTTTTTCTGTAAAATGGGAATAGTAACAGTATCCAGCTCTGGGGCTACGGTGAGGTAATGTGTGTAAAATACTTAGACTAGCACCTGGCCCGTGGTAAAGCTGCTTGCTGACCCTTTCTCAGTCTGCTTCTGGACCTGCAGAAGTGACCAGTGCAAAGTAATCCTATCCACATTTGGAGATTCTTAAGGTTTTTTTCCCTGCAAGTGGAGAGAAGTCTTACCGTGGGGACTAGCCAGCTTTTATTTTGTTGAGTAACCACATCAAGGATGCAATGCTTTACTCCGAGGAAAAAGGTCAGCTTTGCTCAGAAGGAAGGAAGTAGAGGAAACACAGGGAGCATTCTCTGGAGAGACACTTGGGAGATTCTCTTCCCGTCTTCCTGCCAGACCTGGTTCTCAGCCCTTTCCCCACCCATTCGCGAGGAGGCCTCTTTCAACACACAGGCAATAAAGAAAACATATTTTGTGAACAAGAATTTTTCCTGGTGTTTTTCTTTGTGAAAATGATGGTTAAGTTTTTGTTCGAGGGCAGTTTTTAACCAAGAGGAACCAGCTTCCTTCTGAGGGTGGACAAGTCATTTCCTCTCTTAGATCTTATCTGTGGCTTATCTGGAAAAGTGAATAGATTAGGGCTGAGTCTCCCTGGGTCTGGTGTTCTTTGATTCCACCATTCCCAGTTTAATCCCCCCCCGGAGGAATGTGGATCCGGAACCTGTCCCGCTTTGTGTGCATTTGGAACCAAGCCCCCAAGGTTCCTGGAGGGGTGGGAAGGCGTCACCGCAGCACTTGTGTGGGGCAGGGGACCGCTTTGTGGCAGTAACCTGTTGTGGATCTGACATGCAGAGTACTGTCAAGTCTGCGACAACTGTCGCTGAACAAGTGCATTTTCTTTGCTCTCCCTCTTTCCCCAGGAGTGAAGTAGGGGAAGAAAAAAACTGTCCTTTGTTGTGAAGCCACCGTCCCCAACCTTAACCTAGAGGAATGTTTAAATTCTGGAAAACGTTATGGATCAACCTTGCAATGACGCAGGCACACAAAGGAGAGCGGGGACAGACTTTTCAAGGCAATGCACTGAGGCGACACAAAAGTCAGGAAGTGACCCTTTCGTGGGGGGCGGGAAGGGGAGAGGAGGCCAAGGCGGCCGAGGAGAAACAAAGTCCTCTCACAACTCGGGAAACTTTGGGCCGTACCATCGGCCGGGTGGGTGGGGGCGGCCGGGGAGGAGAGAGCCGTGGAAATGCACCTCCTCGCTCTTAGCGCGCGCCGAGAGCTCTGAGGAATCCCCGTTGAAAAGCCCCAGTGTCTGCGGCTCCCCAGCCCAGGAAAGAAAGCGCATTTCAGCCAATCGGCCTGGTGGAGCTTGGAGAAAAAGCGGCCCGGGTCGCCTCGGCCAGCCCGGCGTCCTGAATCGCGAGCCTGTGCGCCCGGGCCGACCGAGGGTGGCGTGCGGGACCGGCCCAGCTGCGGCGCGCGGCGGGAGGCAGCGTCCCCGGGGATGAATGGGGCTTTGTGCGCCGCGCGCCCGGCTCCCCGGCGGCCGGCCAGACAAGGGCCGCAGTATGCGCCAGGCATGGAAATGAGCCCGGGGCTCTCCCCGCGGAGCCCGGCCCGGCCCCGCCGGGCGCAGGAATGCTGGCCGGAAAGGAGCCTCGCGAGGCCGCAGTGCGCGCCTCTGAACCCCCGTTGAGAAGCGCCCTTTGAAGCAATTAAAGCACTTTTCATTGCAGGCCTGGGAGGAGCGAGGGCCCCGGCAGCTCCTTGACCACCCCCTCCCCCAGTGCCCCTCCCTGCTCCAAGCGTGTTTATGCACCTTTGCGGGGCGGGTTACTTAGAGACCAGACGGGAGCGGGAGCTGCCTGGCTTACAGACGCCCTGGAACGTCAGAAAAACGGACCCATAAACAGATTAGTGTTCACGGAGGGCGGACCTCACTTTGAGCACTTTCCAGGCTGACCCGCGCACGCAGCTCCGGTTCCCCGCTCTGAAAGGCGCTTTGGTGCGCCTGCCACCCACCTGCCCTGCTGCAAAGGGTTAGGCAGACAGATTGCGTTTGCAGGAGGAAGTTGTTTCTGAAGCTCTTGCTTAGCATTTTTCCATTTTCTCAGAGGCCAGGTCGCGGCGTGTCACGGGACCAGAAATGGTATCACAGCTAGACCTATGAAGTGAAGTCACCTGCAGACACCGAAGGACTGGGACGGCACATGGATTTTAAGAGTCGAGTCCTGTACAATTTCCTTACCTCTTTCCTTTAGGCAACTGTGTGACCCTGGATAATCCGTAGGGCCTCTTGAGTTCGGCAGTTTTCCTCTGCTTTAGTGAATATCATCAAGCTAGTAGTTTTGGTGATTGTGAAATTCTGAGTTGGAGGTGGGCATTTTATATATGTGCCCATGTGAAAGATGTTTTGGATCGAAGTCCCAGCAAATTTCCGTTTAAAAAGATCCTATTGCGTCCTGTTTTGTGGACTTTATTCCACTCACAGCTAAGACCACTTGTCTAAGGCCTGGGCCTGGCTCTCCACTTAGCAGGTGCCCCCTGGAGAACACAATCCTGTCATACATTTCTGTGTCCTCTGTGCCCCGAGCAGTGCCTGGTCTTCTAAGGGCTTAACAAATACAAGATGTGGTGGAAATATACGGTGAATGTTTAAATTTTAAAAGTTCTTACAGTAAAAGGCACATTGACAGTCATCCCTCTCAAAATAGTGGTGCCTCAATTCACAAACTTGATTTTTTCCATGATTCTGGTCCCATACCAAGTCGGATTCAGTGGTTAGGTTTCACGTTGACCTTATGGGGAAATGTGATTCGATTCTTGTCCCGTTTGGTTTGCTGCCAGAATCATGGAAAGTGTTGAGTTTGCGAACCGAGGCACCGCTTGTACTCCGGATTGCTTCAAATACTTACTCATCGTTCTTGCCATTTTCTGAAGCAGTTCTGGGAGTCCTCATTCGTGTTTTTACAATGTGTGATAAAAAATATGGTGAATGCTGCTGCTGAGTGCCATTCAGCGGAAATTCAGGCTTGTAAAAACATTACAGTGTGTCTCCCTCCTCCTTATTCACTGTTTATCTGTGTGATTTCTGGCTCTTCCCCAAAGTCAAAATGACCATGAAAGGAATAGACCTTGAATGGATTTAGGACATCAAGGCAGCAATGACGGCACAACTTAAGATGCACATGAAACAGGATCTAGAGAACTGCTTCATTTTATTTTATATTATTTTATTCTATTTTTTGGTACCAGGAGTCAAACTCACAACCTTCTGCTTGCTCGGCAGGCACGGTGCCTGCTGTGCTATATCCCCTGCCCAGAACTACTTTAGAAAGTGACAAGAAAAATGGGGTAAATGTGTTAGGAATAAAAGGGAGGATTTTGAGGAAGAGTAATGCCAGTGTGTTTTTACTGTAAAAATTTTTTTAAAAAAAATTTTAAATATTGACCTTATTTTTTTAATGACACCTCATCTGTTGAGTGAATGGGGCAATAAATTCAAGAATGACTGCTTTCTCGCCCTCATAAATTTAAACATGAAATAGGGGAGCAAAGGCAGATCCTGAGGGTCCTTGACTAAGCAGAAGCCTAGAAGTTTGAAGGGAAAGGTTGGAAAACATTTTTGAGAGCACAGACATGCTCCAGATAGTTTCCCCAAAGGAAAGTAGTTCACTCAGGTGAGTCACTCTGTCCAAGTGTGTGGATTGGTAGGACTGGCAGATGGAATTCGTGCTTTACTTTGGTGAGGACTGCACTTTGCCTGTCATCCCCCTTTCAGATACCCCAAAGAAATGGGCCGGTCAGATTACTGTGCATGGTGGATCATTGTGCCTTACATGTGGCTCTAAAAGTGACTCCATAATACATTGGGCCTGGTTTAGACTTTTATTTGCTTGTTTTTGTCTGAGGCTTGGCATGTATGAATATTTTTCTCATTAAAAAAAAACACTCAGCATATTTTTATATCTCAACCAGCAAGTGCACAAATGTGAGGTCGTAGAGAATACTTTAACTTAATTGTGCCTCCACCTATCTGCAGGGAATATTCAGAAATATTCAGGGAAGGAAATGCATGCCCCACTTCTCCTCCCTCGCCCTTACACCACACACACACACGCATGCACACTGACGCACTGATCAGGCAGTGAGGAAGATAAACTCGAGTTTGAAAGTGTTTTTCAGTGATTCCCGTTTGTGTCTGGGTCTTTGTTTCTTTTCACATGACGCCTTCCTGTTGCCGTTTTGCCTTGCTGTGAACATTGTCCCTCAGAGCCGACACACTTTGTCAGTCTACTTGATTCCTGTCTGTTTAACCCCATGGACACAACTGGCAAGAAATTCCACAGGGGAGGTGATTCTGGGGTAGAATGAAGTTGAATGACTGGGCAGAGCAGTACCCCTCACTTTGCACAGGTTGTGAGTTTTATCTAAATCATTGGCTATTTCCATTTCTTATTCGTTTACTTATTCATTTAATTTAGAAAGGTCTCACGATGGAGCTTAGACTGGCCTGACGCTCATGATTCTCCTTCCTTAGACTCTTGATTGCTGGGATTTGATTTATATTTTGAAATATATTTTTATAGAGCATGCTTTATCCTCATTTCAGATTGGTCATTGATAGGCAATGGCTTGGATCAATCTAGCTGTTTAGAGCAAATAATGAATGGCACAAGTTATCACTAGAGGAAAGAATGGAATGTTCTTGACTATTTACACTTGTAAAGTAAAAAATCCCAAATAAGCAATCATAAGTTTAGGTTTACTTTTTTTTTTTTTTAAGGAACATACCAGTTTATCTAGAAATAGTCATGATTTGGTAGCATCTTTTGTTTTGAAAACCTAGACTCCTACATACCAGGGAATTGCTGGTGAGGGCGAAGTTTTTAGAGACAGGCATCTGAAGTGAGGCAAAGAGGGACTACTACTCTGTAATACAAACTGGGGAATCACTTCAGAGGGGTAAAGTGTTTGTCCACAGTCACAGTCTATGGAATTAGAAGTGCATCTCTATTCTCTTGATCCGTATGACGGTCTTCAAGGTCTCTGGTACTATGAATGGTAAAGAAGCTTACAATGGAGACAACAGACTCTGGGACCCAAGGGACCTCTGAAAGGTGCTTCAGCTAGTTTGATAAAATTAGACTAGCTGTATTACATATTGCTTTACTGATTTTAGAAAGTATAAATTGCTGGCTCAACTTTCCTTTTTTTAAATTTCCTTTTAATTTGTCTGATAGCCAGAAAAAAGTGCTGAGAAGATCTCTCCTTTATTTGCCAGGTGACCCATGACCTTCTTAGTCAGGCTTCTCTAGAAGTGAGGGTGGAGACTTTGTCCTGTGCTTGGGGCAATAAAAGAGGAGGAGCAGCCTCATTCATCCAGTCTGGCTCCTAAAAACCAAAAAGCATTGCTATTTACCCAGTCTCTGGGCTACTAAGTGCTGGGGTGGCCAGTGTTGATTTAAATGAGTCCTTGCAGCTAGGCGGGGCCCTGTGGCACTGCGCTGTTAGTCATGTGAGGTTGCCAGGGCAACTTGATGTCTTAGGAGCTGGAATGCTCCCCGCAGTACAAAGCAGAGCCTACAAGAGCACATTACAACTTACAGTCATGCGTTCAATAACATGTCATCTTTCTGTAATGGGGTTTTTATTTTTATTTCATTTTGTGGAATGGAAAGATCAGAAGCTGAAAATTAGCTGGAGAGGATAAAGAAAAGGAGAAATTGAGGCGGGGAGGAAGGGGCTATTTCTGTTCCTTCTGTGGGCCTTGGTTAAACAAGGAGAACATCTGGTCCTGGAGCTGGTCTCTGTAGCACTGCTTTTAATTACCCCATCATTTGGTCTCATGCTAAATTAGTGACTGTGGGAGCAGCTCAGATCTCAAAACTGACAGGCCTGGAGAGCTTGACTTTGCCTGCCACATAGTCGGAGGGGAAACACGGAGCTTCCCGTTTCATATTTAAACCAGGGATTGACTCATAATTGTAGCTGTCAGGAGGGTGATGGAGACGTTATGTAATCTGGTTCTTATGGTGATATGTGTTTAAGGGTTCTGCTCTGTAAATTCCAGAGGAAATTTTGTGCCCATTGAGGGAGAGCTTGCTGGCTGCTCTGTGGTGTGCCCTGCAGAGTAATGACAGTGCTCTTAAGGGTTCCTAACATGAATGAATTTCCCCCTGAAAGGCCCTCCTGTTTTTCCACAGACTTTTAAATGTGGGTGAAGTTGGGCAAAATCTGGCAGACTGCGTAGGGGCAGTGTGCCGGCCCAGTAGGGAAATGTAATAATGGCGAGACAGTCAGGTCTACAACTAAGTTTTTCTGGGCCACATGGTTCTCTTTACTATTTCCCATCATTTCCAGCCTCAGGATTCTGGAAGTGGCTACCAGATGCTGCTGGAAACAAAGAGCTGGGGCTGTGGAACATTTGTTCCATTTCTGTTCTGCTGGCTTCTGGCCTGGAGAGGTTTGGGAAGCTCTGTGGATGGGTGTAAATCCACAGGGAGCTCAGGAAGGCTTGAGACAGAGCCAGCATTGCTGCCAGCAAAACAAAAACAAAAACAAAAACACCCCCCCAAAAACAACAACAAACAAAAGCAAAAACAAAAAAACAGTATAACAACAAAAAGGCAGATGAGACTGTTTAAAGGAATGTGCTTTCAACGGTTTTGCTAGAGTAAGACTCATATTTTGATTTTATTGTTCTCTGTACTCAAGTAGTAGTATAAATTTTACTTACACGATAAGGAGGATTTACTGATAGAGAATAGTGTTCCTACTGGAAGAGTAATAGTAAAGATGAAATCAAAGTTTAAAAACTGAATTGAATGAGTTGTCTCCTGGTAGAGTGATGGTGGGGGAAAAGAGGTCTGAAATCTTTGATTGATAATTAGGCTGGTTCAGGGTTCTTACCTGTTTCTACAGCTTTCTTCCCTTTCTTGGGAAGTTTCTGAACCACCAGTATTTTAGGCTTTGTTTCTGTCCATTTATGCCAATCAAAGAAGATAATGGTATATATAAAGCAGCTTAAATCAAAATGAATAACTAATGTGTAAAAATGTATAATTAAAAATGCCAGATTAGCACCACCATCATCTATATTGTAATCAATCAGAGCTTAATAGTCTCTCTAGAGTCTCTGTTTTTCTAGAAAAATGATCAGTTAAGATAACTAGATATTTGCCTCCATGACATTTGGAGCACAGAGCTGGAAATAGGTAATGTACACTTCATGAGGTGGGAGGGACAACACTTGTTTATCCTGTCACCCCTCCCCACCCCGAAATTTTGCTTAAGGTTGTCCCATGAAAGGAATGGTTTGTCTTATGGGTGGGTCACTTTTGTCCTTAAGCTTTGATTACCCAAATATCTAACTGGTGAAAAAAAGGTATTTTAATAAAGGTAATACATTAAGATACTTGTCTATTTGGGCACATAGAAATGCTGTGTGTATTTAAAGAGACAATTAAAAAGTTGCCTGTTCTTTCACACTCTTAGGATGAGAAATCTTTGCTAGGAAACAGTACCAGTATGACAAATTGACTTCCTCTTTCCCATGAGGCCTAAGTTTTATATGAATATTATACAATCACAGTAGTTTGGGACATTATCCTATGATTGATGGTTGATGCAGGGGTGGATAGTTTCATGAGCTGTGTAGCCTAAATTTATTCATTTTCCTAGTCATTGAAATGAAAAGACTTGATGTGATTCCTGTTGAGATACTTCCAGGGTCAACCATCCTTGTAATAGATTTTCTGTGTCAGAAAATTAGGTTCTAATATTTCTGTTTTTATTTTCCTTGCACTAGAACTTACAGATGGACTAAGGATTCCATTTCCAATCAAGGGCCACCAGCTGATAAAAAACAGTAATTGAAGACAACAAAACAGTATTATTCTGGGAGCTTGAAGAAATTAAGCTGAGCATAGGATCTGGTCACTGCATTTCTCTTTGTTGTCTTTGTGAATAAGTACTAGACATACAGGATAACCACTAGGATTAGTAAATTACTTTTAGTTTTAAAAGATTAAGCTTTACTTATAACTTGATAATTAAGATCAAAAATAATTTGTTATAAATTCCCTGAGATTTGCTTTTCTTCAAACTTACAAACGATGGAATCTAAGATCCCAAGTTGACCCCAAATGCTTTGAGCTCTTCTGTTGCCTATAAATAAATTTTAAATTCTTTTTTAACTCTCAAGGCATATCAAAATCTGGTTCCAAATTACTCTTCTAATTTTTTTCCTACTCCTTCCAACCAACCCTCATAGCTATATTTCTTTCTACTTCTCTATATTATGTGCCCTATGCTGTGGTCAATTTAAATAGTTCTGTGGTGTCATAGTTTTTTTCTCTAGATATAATCTTTAAGTGCTAGCTCTACAATGTCTTCCTTTATTATCCTTAACCAGAAGTAATTATCTCTAACTGAAATTCCATAGTGCTCCACCTATAATTTCTCCCCGGGCATTTAAGAGTCTGTATAAACTTATATTTATGCCTCACACGTTTATTTCCTATAAGTTCTTTGAGGATATAATCTGCTTTTAATTCTACAGTGTCTTTCACTGTGCTTGGCAATGATAAAAATTCTACGAACATTTATAAAACGAGTGAATAACCCCTAGCTGAAGTATTTAAAACATCTTAAATTTCTCTTGAAATGAAAAAAAGAAAAAAAAATACTTACTTTTTTTGAAGGGAGAGGTACAATGAAAACGGATTGCTTTAGTGGGTAACATTGTTGTTTCTTCCTAAAATGAACTGACCCAGTGCTCGCTTCCCACCCTCAGAACCCAGAGGTGCTCAGAACCTACTGCTGGCGTGGGGACAGTCATGTGAGGTGCCAGGGGATTGTGCACTTTCCTGCTGCTACTGGTAGAGGATCCCGTTAGCGATGACTTGGGTAAACTCCTTTGCGAGGCTAGGTGCAGGTCTGTAAGCATTATGTTTCCAGTGATTCTTAGCAGAATTGCCATTATGTGTAGGTATTGTTCATGGTCTTTTTATCATAGTTTATTTCTTTTTCTGACTTATTTGTCAACTCTGGTGAGCTACTTTGATTTGAATGGTGTCTGGATAGTGGGGTAAGAGAGGAGACTTGGGCACCAGCGTTGGCTCTGCCAGTGACTATGTGTCATTTTAGGAAAACATAAGTAAGAATTTTCTTATCTGTAAGATGGAAATGCTAGATGCCATTACCTTTTTCACAATATTGTTTCAGGGTTTCAGAAAAACAAGTTTATAGGAGATGATACTGAAGATCAAAGCATTTTATATTTGAAGAGGCTATTATAATGAAAACTAACAAAACTAGAGACTTCTTTCTGGGTGGCAATCAAAAAGCAAAACAAAGAGAGTCTCCAATGAGTGGCGATATATATTTGGGAACAATAAGTACTGCAATAGGAATACATGTGTTATGGTAAACTATGGGTGTACTTAAGGAGATTGAAGCAAGGAGATGTATGCATATATTTATTTATTTGCTATAGTAGTTATTGAACTCAGGGCCTTTATATAAATTCTATAGTTGAAATACACCACTAGCCCCGCTTTTTTTCCCCCAATTTTATTTTGAGACAGGTTCTTGCTAAATTGCCCAGGCTGGCCTGGCACTGTGATTTACTAGCTTTGTGATTCCAGACAAGCAACCTACCAACCCCAGGTTTCTGTTGTAAACGAGTATAAAATGTTCTGCTCAGATGGTACAGAGAATCACTAGTGTGATGAGGTTGTGATATTTTTACTTGATTAAATTGAACTATGTATCCCAGAAATCTCCTCCCTGAATGTGTCTGAGTGGGGGAGTCACAAGAGTCACATTTGCAGGAGGTTTGGAAATTGAAAACAAGGCAACAGAATTTACACGTGAGAAGTCAGGCAGCTATTCTTGCAGTTCACACTGATGTATATTGTCACTATCTGTTTTCTCAGAAACCTGAAACTGCTTCACCTTCCTTATGATCTTCCAAATTTTGGGCCACAAGTGTATCTAGCTCTGTGACAGCGTCCTATCTTCTTCGGGCAGGATGTTCACATCATCAAGATTAGCGGCAGCGGTAACTGATATGGGTTGCAGTCTGTCCCTGTCCTTGTGAGTTCCATATTGGACTTGTTCACCCCTCCTTTAAATCTTATCTTCTCTTCCTGGTAAACTGTACTGTGGACTTCAAGCTCCAGTATTGGACACAAAGAAAGTAACCATTTTGACGCTGCTTAATCTCCATAGTAAACCCACTCTGTTCCCTGCCCAAACACACCCACACACCCTAATTGTTCTGCTTCTCTGATTGAGTACTGATGGATGTCATTATTAGTAATATTACTACCCAGAAATCAGAGAAGTAGGTAAGATTGCCTCAGACCATCTATTCCCAGTCCAAAGTCTTCCTGAAGTTTTCTCTAAATTCTTGTGGAATTTATATTTTCACAGTCACCCTGATTAACCAAACCCTTTCCACACTGCACAAAAGATTTGTACAAAGTCTTTGTGAGTAAAACTTTTTTTACTAAGGATTTTGGTGACAAGGACAGAAAGAAGGGAGGTTCATGTTATGATACAACAAATAATTTCAAATTAAATTTAACACATTCCTATTCATAAGATATTCCATCGTCATTTCATTCTTAGAGGATATCCATAGTTCCCTCACTCTGTGAAATCTCCAGCTTTGCAGTGGCAACTTGACTCCTCTCTCTTTTCTGCACTCTGTTCCCCCATTCTCTTGTTGGCAAGTGCAGGGAACGATTAACCATCCCTCCTTTTTTATATGCTAAGATTGTTGTAGACATACTCCACGCCTTCAAGAGCTCACCTCTCTTCCTGATTGATGGCTACTGTTCCAAGCAGAAGAATATTGCTGCAGTTGTAAGAGAATTAAAATGTCACCTGGTAATAACGGCAGCAAGGAGAGGAAGCCCACATTTAGTGCTCATGTGATCTGGCTCAAGAGTTCTTTCTGTCTTGCCTCAACTGATTCCAGCAGCAATCCAGTCAGGTGGTTCAGCATTATAGTAGCATTTTAATAATGGTAAAATCAAATAGTAAGAATAGTAAAAAATACAATGATAAAATCTAGTATTTTCCGAGTTCTTGGGTATTATGCAACATTTTAAGCATGCAATATTGTGTGTTTTTGTACTGACTCTTCACAAAACTATAATAATCCCCATTTCAAGAATAGAGAAACAATGGCACAGAAAACCTAGGTAATTTGTTCAGATTCACACAGTAAATAAGGAAAGGTGCCATGAATGGAAACCAGGCTATTTTGAATCCGGAGATATTATCAAGCAATGATGTTTGAGATAGTGAAAGAGTGATTCAATGTTTTTTCCTAAAGTCAGCTTCTTAAACCAAATTCATGGTATCTTTTTTTGGCTAACCTAATATTTTAACCCATCTTCACACATTTCACATCCTTGATTTATGTTTTACTTTTTTACCGTAATACCGATACTATCTGACACATTATATGTTTACTCATTTTAAAAACTGTTTCTGTCCCACCACTGGAGTGTCAACCTAATGTGAGCAGGGATGTTTTGTCAAGTTCGCTGTTGCATGCATTCCCTGGGCCTGTACAAATGTCTTGCTCAGCAGTAGTTCCTGAGTGGGTAAATATGTGAGGTCGCTTACTATCAGGGCATATTAATTGTGACCTGGTGGTACTTCAGGAACCAAACCCTTTTGGATGGAGTTTCAAAAGGTTCTAAATTGCTGGTCTCTAGGTAGATTCAAGCTCTGAGTGGGGGAACCCTCTTGCTATGCTCATCCTCAGTGTCCTCCTCTCCCTTTTCTCTGCCTCTTCCACGTGTTTGCTTAAGTGTCTCCAACCTGGTTTGCCTGCCTTCTTTATGAACTGGTTGACTTGGTTCATTCATAAAATGGAGGTAATTGTACTTCTAACAACTTCAATGAGGTTTGAAAGAGATCACCAAGATGATAGGATAAATCTTGAAACCTGAATCTTAGATTTAATCTTAGTCACTTACATGAAAATTCAGAGAAAGTAGTTTGATCAGTCTACAATTTTACCTCTTCACAATTCAAATTTTACCTCATTGAAATAACTCATTATCATTTACAGAACTGATGACTTTTGTGGTTTATTTCTACTCTGACAGTAAATTTTGCTTTGTAAAACAATTGTTGGAAATTGCCTCACATCCAAATGTAGATATTTTTAAGAGAGGAAGTTAATTTTTTGGTTTGATTTTCTACTTGGGTTGGTGAAATATATTAATATATTGAAACTATACAATGAGTTAACTAAAAAAGACAATGTTCATTCATTCATTCCACAAATGTTGTCAAGTATGTATTCTCCTGGACAACACTGAACAAATGTCAGTGAGAAAAACAGACAACGACCATGTGTTCTTGTTGTATTGTCCACTGAGACATAATTTTAAATATACTTTAACTATAAACTCAGTAGACTGCCATGATAAAGTACCACAGAGTGGATGTCTTAAGGGACAAAAATTTATTTGCTCATAATTCTAAATGTACGAGGTCAAGGAATTTACTGGGATGATTTCTTCTGAGACTTTTTTCTTAGGATTTGGCATACTGTGTTGTTTTGGTGAGGTTTTCCCTCTTTGCTTGTGTTGATTTCTTCTTTTTATAAGGACAGCAGTCTGATTGTATTAACTTCCTCCCCACTAGCAATGATCTCATCTTAATCACCTCTTTAAAGACCATGTAACTAAATATAGTCATGTTTTGAGGTACTAGGGGTTAAGTTTTCAGCATAAATTTTTGTGTGAGCCCAATTCAGCCAACGACACATATTCTAATATGTTGCTGAGCTCTTTGTGTCTCAGTTTACTTGAGTAATAATGATAATCTTAAAATACCACTCAGTGTTTTCTTTATTTGTGTGGGTAATATAACTAGCTAAGAAAAAAAATCTGCTTTTAGAGGACAGTAATTTTATTAAGTTAAAAGTCATGGGTGGACCAACCTTTGCTTAGTGTTACACAAAACTAACTAAATGCACAAGAGAACTATCTTCTGAGATTTGAGCTTTTTGTAAAACCATGTATCATACAGCTGAACATTGGACCAGATTAAATCTAAGCTAGGCAGAATTAAAATTTATCCTTTTTTTGGACCAACCAATGTCTAGAAATTTGGAAGAGAAGACACTGATGAAACATTGAGGAGTTGAAGCCCAGCACCATCTTCATCACCATCATCTTTTTTACAGTCATTGTCATTAACCATGTCATAGTGGGTGCTTTTCAAGCTTATCTTCTAGCTGTTCTATCTTCTTCCCAAGAAGTTGGTGACCTTTTTGTGGATAGTGTACATCTAAGATGGTTGTTCGTGGCCTTTTGTGCTTTGCATGGTACTGAGCACAGAGATGGGACTTGGGAAGCTAATTGTAGGCAAGTTGTCAATCTTTTCAACCACAGGGCAATGTTGAGAAAAAGGCAGTAGGGCAAGGGTGCCATGCTGGTATAACACATCCAAGAGAGGGTGCCAAGATAGGATGGCATCAAACCTATGTTGGAAATCTATGTGATTCTTATCAGAGGAATGTAGTGAGACTTGACTGCGTGGTTATGTGAAAGATGGGCTTCAGGGCAGGAGTTACACAATCTTGTGAAATATAGAGTTGGAAAGGAATTGAATTATTAGTTTCTTCTCAGCTTTCTTCTATACTTTGCCATGGAAAATGCAGATGATTTAGTGGTGGGGAGATATGGGAAGAGAAATGA